>PITA01012270.1:0-62855 GCA_004023965.1 Spilogale gracilis
GAGTCTTTCTCTCTGTCCCGTTGTTCCCAAGGAAGATTAAGCTCCATTTAAGCTAGGCGTATCTTTTATAAGTATCTGTATAATTAGGTTATAAGCTACTAAGGAGCGGGAATCCTATCCTTTAAATCTGATTCTTCTCGTGGACAGTAGGAACTTAATATGTATCTACTAATGGTGAAATAGTAATATGACTGAAGGAGTCACTAGGAGTATCTCCTCGTGTTTGCAATCTGCTTATGAAGCCTTGTGGGAAAGACCCCCACAACGGCTTAGATTTTGTGTTAGAAGAAACACCAATTAATTGAAATCCTCTAGTGAAGGTCATTTCTTTTCCCTGTAGCCAGTTCATGGTGCCTGTAGGTTCCTTTCACGACTAGAATGTCCTGCTTTCTGGAGACCTGAGGAAATTAGCTTTAGATGCTTTTGTGAGCATTTCGATTGGCTACTTCATGGAGCAGTGGGTCTGCTCTCCGTATTAGTGCTGATCTCACCAGACGCATAGAAGGAGGTTGAGGAACAATACAGAAGGGGCTACGTAACCTTTTTTTGTGCACACTACAAGTGATGGCTACTATCTCGAGTGAGGGACTCTGGCAGACCCAGTGGTTGAATCTTAGTACTGCTCCAAATGAATTCTGAGACTGTAGGCAGGTCATTCAGATTCTCTGAGCCTCAGCGGCTTTATCCACGAAACTGGGATCATGATCTCATTTTATAGGATTATTTTGAGATTTAAATGAGATATTTACGCAACACACTTGGCCCAGAGTCAGAAGTGTCTAGCTGGTGAATGGGAGATCTATAATTTGGTAAATCCCCAAATGGCATGCATTTTGGCCCATTTAATCGCCATCTTAGAATGTGGGGTGTGTGTGTGTGTGTGTGTAGAGCTTGCAGATCAAGAAACTTTGGACTTCCAAGGGGACATCTCATCTCTTTAAATCTGAGACCCCCAGGCAGCAGGCAAGGAGACCCCAAAACCTGGCATGCTGTAAAAAGTTTCCTGTTTCGGCCTGCGGATTCTCCCTCTGAGGACAGTCTGTATTTGATGCCTGCCATAGGGGAGGGTTCTGAGCAAAGAGTACTTGAGGAAAGTAGCCTGGCTGGATGTCTAGGACTCCCATTGTCATAGACTGAATGTGTCTCCCCAAATATGGAAAAATCCTCATCCCCAACGTGATTATTGGGAGGTGACTTAATTGTAGTGGTGGAACCCGTGTGACGGGATTAGTGCCCTTTTGAGAAGGACCTCAATAAGCTCCCTTGTCCCTTCTACCCCGAGAAAAGGGCTGTCTACGAACCAGTAAGCAGTCCTGTGCATCCAACAATGCTACTGGAAACTTTAACTTGGAGTTCTTCCCCTCTACAACTGTGAGAAGTAAATTTTTATTGTTTATAAGCCATCTGTTTAGTCATTTTTTAAAAAGTTTATTTTAATTCCAGTTAACATAGGTTTATATTGATTTCAGGGATACAGTATAGTGACTGCACAATTCCATTCATCACGTGGAGCTCAGGACAGGTGTACTCCTTAATCCGCATCACCGATATAACCCCTCCCCCACGCCTTCCCTCTAACCATCAGTTCTCTTTAATTAGGAATCTGTTTCTTGATTTGTCTCAATTATTTGTTCTAATTTACTCATTCATTTTGTTAAATTCCATGTATGAGTGAAATCATATGGTATTTGTCTTGGGCTGGTTTTTCTTAGCATTATACTCTAGTTCCACCCATGCTGTTGCAAATGGCAAGGTTTCATTTTTTATGGCTGAATAATATTTGGTTATATAGATTTATCCATTCATCAATCGACAGACGCTTGGGTTATTTCCCTATCTTGGCTATTGTAAACACTGTTGTCATAACCTTACGAAGGCATGTATCCCTTTGAATTAGTGTTCCTGTATTATTTGGGTAAATACTCCGTAGGGCAATTGCTGGATGATAGGGTAGTTCTAGTTTTAACTTTTTTTTTTTTTTTAAAGATTTTACTTATTTATTTATTTGGCAGAGAGAAACACAGCTAGAGGGAACATAAGCAGGGGGAGTGAGAGAGGGAGAAGCAGGCTTCCCGCCGAGCAGGGAGCCCAAAGTGGAACTTGATCCCAGGAGTCTGGGATCATGACCTGAGCCGAAGGCAGTTGCTTAACCAACTGAGCCACCCAGGCGCCCCTCTAGTTTTAACTTTTTGAGGAACCTCCATATTGTTTGCCAGAATGGCAGCTTCAGTTTTTATTCCCACCAACAGTGCAAGAGGGGTCTGTTTTCTCCACATCCTCGCCAACATTTGCTATATCTTGTGTTGATTTTAACCATCATGACAGGTGTGAGGTGATATCTCATTGTAGTCTGGTTTGCACTTCCCTGATAATTAGTGATGATGAATAAGTTTTCATGTCTGTTCGTATCTTCTATTTTTCAATTGGACTATTTGTTTTTTGGCTCTTGAGTTTTTAAGGGCTTTCTCTGTATTTTGAATACTAATCCTTTATCAGATCTGTCCTTTGGAAATATCTTCTCCCATTCCATAGTTTTTTGGCAGTTTCCTTTGCCCTATTGAAACGTTTTATTTTGGTGTAGTCTCAAAAGTTTATTCTTCCTTTGTTTCCCTTGCCCCAGGAGACAAGATAAGAAAGCAGTCACTATTGCTGATGTCAAAGAGGTTACTGCTAGTGTTCCCTTCTAGGATTTTTATGGTTTCAGGTCTCTTCCATTTATATCTTTTGCCCATTTTGAATTTATTTTTGAGCATGTTGAAAGATGTTGATGCAATTTCATTCTTCTGCGTGTTGCTCCCCAGTTTTTCCAGCACCATTTATTGAAGAGAGTCTTTTTCCCATTGGATACTTTTTCCTACTTTGTTGAAGACTAATTTTTGACCATTTAGTTGTGGGTTTATATCTGGGTTTTCTATTCTGTTCCATTGATCTATGTGTCCGTTTTTGTGCCAGTACCATACTGTTTTGATTACTACCACTTTGTACTACAACTTGAGGTCTGGAATTGTGATGTCTCCAGCTTTGCCTTTTCTTTTTAAAGACTGCTTTGATTATTCCAGGTTTTTTGCACTTCCATACACATTTGAAGGTTGTTTTAGTTCTGCAGGAAATGTGGTTGGTATTTCAATAGGGATTGATTGTAGTAAATGTGTAGATTGCTTTGGGGAGTAAAGACATTTTAACAATATTCTTCAAATACATGAGCATGGAATATATTCATTTCTTTCTGTCCTCTTCAATTTCTTCCCTCAGTGTTTGTAGTTTTCAGAATACAGGTTCTTCACCTCTTTGGTTAGGCTTTTTCCTAGGTATCTTTTTTTCTGGTGCAATTGTAAATGGGATGTTTTCTTAATTTCCTCATGCTTCATTATTGATGCACAAAAGTGCAACAGATTTATGTATATTGATTTTGTATCCTATGACTTACTGAATTCATGTATTCAGTACAGTCTTTTAGTGGTGTCTTTTGGGTTTTCTGTATGTAGAATTTTGTCATGTGCAAATAGTGAAAGTTTTATGTCTTTCTAATTGATTTGGATGTCTTTGATTTCTTTTTTGTTGTCTGACTGCTGTGGCTAGGACTTCCAGGAATTATGTTGAATAAAAGTGGTGAGAGCAGACATCCCTGTCTTGTTCTTGACCTTAGTTTTCTCCCATTAGGGATGATGTTAGTTGTGGGTTTTTCACATATGGGCATTATGTTGAGGTATGTTCCCTCTAAGGCTCACCTATTCCCCCACCGCCTTCCCTTTCAAAGCTCTCATTTTGTTTCTCAGAGTTCACAGTTTCTCATCCTTCATTTCCCCCTCCAGTTTACCCAAGTTCACTTTCCTTTCCTTGTCTTAACATCCTCCATGTTCTACCTTATGCTCCACAAGTAAGTGAAACCATATGATATTTGACTTTCTCTGCTTGAGTTATTTCACTCAGTATTATGAAGTTATGGTCCATATACACAATGGAATATTACGTCTCCATCAGGAAGGTTGAATACCCAACTTTTGTATCAACACGGATGGGACTGGAGGAGATTATACTGAGTGTTGAGGACTTTTTTTTAAGCAATCATTCTTGTACTTTGTCAGATGCTTTTTCTGCATTTGTTGAAATGATTATATGGTTCTGATCCTTTATTTATTGTGATATATCACATTGATTTTTGTGAATATCAAATCACCCTTGCAACTCAGGAATAAATCCCACTTGATTGGGTGAAGGTTTTTTTTTAATGTATTATTAAATTCAGTTTGTTGATACTATACGTTGAGAATTTTGGCATCTGTGTTCATCAGGGATATTGGCCTGTAGTTCTCTTTTTGAGTGGTGTCTTTATCTCATTTGGTATCAGGATGATACTAGCCTTATTGAAGAAATCTGGAAGTTTTCCTTCCTGTTCTATTTCTTTGGAATGGTTTGAGAAGAATAGGTATTAACTGTTCTTTAAGCGCTTTCTAGAATTTGCCTGTAAAGTCATGTGATTCTGGACTTTTTGTTGAATTTTTTTGATTATTGATTTGATTTCTTTACTGGAATTTTAAATTCTTAAAAATTAAAAATTCTTAAAATTTTCTATTCCTGTTTCAGTTTTGGTACTTTATATTTCTAGGAATTTACCCATTTCCTTTATGTTGCTGACATATAGTTTTTTCATAATAATCTTTTATGACTGCATTTCTGTGGTGCTGGTTGTTATTTCTCTTCTCTGATTTGTGATTTTATTTATTTATTTATTTATTTATTTGGCTCATTTATCTTTTTTTCTTGTTAAGTCTGACTAGAGGTTTTATTGGGTTTCATTGGTGTGTTCTATTGTATTACTTAAGATTCTATATCATTTGTTTCTGTTCTAATCCTTATTATTTTCTTACTTTGCTGGTTTTAGGTTTTGTTTTTTCTTTTTCTAGACCCTTAGATGTAAGGTTAAATTGTTTATTTGTGATTGATCCTGCTTCTTGAGGTAGGCCTGTGGTGCTGTAAACTTTCCTCTTCACACTGCTTTTACTACATCCCAAAGGTTTGGACTGTTGTGTTTTCCTTTTCATTTGTTTCCAGGTACATTTTTATTTCTTCTTTCCTGATTGGCCCATTCATGGTTTAGTAGCATGTTATTTAACCTCCATGTTATTTGTGGTTTTTCCAGATGATTTCTTGTGGTTGACTTGTAGCTTCATAGCATTCTGGTCAGAAAAGATGCTTGGTATGACTTTGATCTTCTTGAATTTGTTCAGGCTGGTTTTGTGGGCTAATACATGATCTAGTCTGGAGAATATTCTGTGCACTTGAAAGGAATGTGTATTCTGTTTTAGAATGGAATGTTCTGCATATATCTGTTAAATCCATCTGTTTCAGTATGCCATTCAAAGTCATTGTTGCCTTGATTTTCTGTTTAGATGATCTGCCCACCGATGTAAGTGGGGTGTTGAAGTCCCCTACTATTATTGTATTATTATTAAGTTCTTTTTGTGTTTGTTAACATTTTTATATATTTGGGTACTCTTATGTTGGATGCATAAATATTTAGAATTGTTCTATTTTCCTGTTGGATCATCCCCTTTATTATTATATGGTGTCCTTCTTTGTCTTTTGTTATAGTCTTTGTTTTAATGTCAATTTTGTCTGATACAGGTATTGATACTCCAGCTTTCTTTGGACATCCATTTACATGACAGATATTTCTTCATCCCTCATTTTCAATCTGTGGGTGTCTTTAGGTGTAAATGAATCTCCTGTAGACAGCTTGTGAATTGGTCTTGTTTTTAAATCCATTCTGTCACCCTCTGTCTCTTGATTTGAGTGTTTAGTCCATTTACATTCAAAGTAATTATTGATAATATGCCCTATTTAGTAATTTTTAAAGTAGGCTGAATAGACTAAGCTATCTCTCAATATTATGATCCAGTGGTCTTACTGCATTTTAAAGGCTATTTTTATTTAAATTAGGCAACATACAGTACATCTTTAGTTTTTGGTGTAGTGTTCAGTGATTCATCAGTTGCTTAGAATACCCAGTGCTCATCACTTCATGTACTCCCTAAATGTCCATAATCCAGTTATCCATCCCCTCCACTGCCCTTCCCATAACCTTTAGTTTATTTCCCAGAGTCAAGGGTCTCATGGTTTGTGTCCCTCTCTGATTTCTTCCCAGTTTTCCCTTCCTTCCCCTGTGATTATCTCTGCACTTTCTTCTATTCCACATATGAGTGAAACCATATAATGGTCTTAGTCTGATTGACTTATTTCACTTAGCCTAATAGCCTTCAGTTCCATCCATGTTGATATAAATGGTAGGTATTCATTCTTTCTGATGGCTGGCTGAATAATATTCCATTGTATATAAGAACCACATCATCTCTATCCATTCATCTGTTAAGGACATCTTGGCTCCTTCTACAGTTTGGCTATTGTGGACGTTGCTACTGTGAACATTGTGGTGTAGGTGCACCTTCTTTTCATTACATCTGTACCTTTGGGGTAAAGACCCAGTAGTGCAATTGCTGGGTCGTGGGATAGCTCTGTTTTTTACTTCTTGAGGAAACTCTATACTGTTTTCCAGAGTACACCAGTTTGCATTCCCACCAACAGTATTAAAGGGCTCCCCCAAAAGGCTTTATTTTTTTAGAGCAGTTTCAGATTTGCTGTAAAATCAAATAGAAGGCACAGATATTTCCTATATAACTTCTGCCCCCAAATAGGCATAGCCTCCTCCATTATCAACATCCCTATCAGAGTTGTGTAAATGTTGCAGTTGATGAACCTACATTGACTGATCGTCATCACCTAAAGTCCATAGTTTACATTAGGGTTCAGTTTTGGCGTTGTACATTCCATGGGTCTTGACAAATGTATAATGACACGTATCTACCATTACAGTATCAAACTGAGTATTTTCTTTGTCCTGAGATTCCCCTATGCTCTGTCAATTCATTCTTTTCTCCCCCTTAGTCTTACTGGATTTTTAGCAATAATTAAATGATTTTGCATATTGGACAGGGCATATTTAGAGATCTATGTATCTTTTTATCTATTTGCATCATGAGATTATGAATAAAAGTAGGTTCATGGATCAAATGAAGAAAAATAAATTCTGTAACATGTTTCTTTGTGGCTGTGGATTCTTGCCATGATGATTAAACTTCATGTGGTAGAATTCTTAGAATTCAGAGTCACTGCTGTTCCCCATCCCTGCCACTCCTCATCTTTCACTTCCCCATTATAGTATATAGTTGAGTGTTAGGGACCATGTCTTCCTCATCTTTGTCTCCTGGAGCTTCACATAGCAATTGCTCAGTAAATGCTCAGTGAGTGAGTGAGTGAATGCTCACCTACCAGCTCCTAAATTGTCAGTTGCTTTCATTCAAACTTTTCCATAACCTTCTACTGACTACAGACTGCCCTTTATTCACTAATGCTGCTAGGTTTGCTCATTTTTCTGCCAGTCTGTCTAAGAGAAATAGGGCAGAGGCCTGGGTTTCCAGAGACGTGAACAGGTTTTTCTCAGTAAACCAAGTCACATGGCTTCGGGCAGAGAGAGCAAAGGGTGTGAGTTTGTTGGGATGGCATTGCTTCACTGTCTGGACCCCATCTGGGGAGACATGAGGGCTTAGCTGTACATAATAGCGGTCTTAGCCTTGCAGGGATTCTCATTTATCTTTAAGGCAGTAGGAAGCAGTGTGGAAGGTTATGTCTTAGGGATTAAGGTCCCATGACTGCGCCATGTCCTTAATTTCTAGCCTACCTCATTGAAACATGGGAAAGTTAAATTTTGCATATGCAAACTAGGCCTGGGTTAACTGTATCACCCTCAGTAACACAGCTAGAGGATGATAAGAGTGAAATGCCTTAAGGTAGTTCTGTGAAAGTTGCAGGTTGAATGTACCAATGAGCCATGAATGTGAATGTCAGCATGAGATGTCCATTTTTTCTGTCAACTCTTTGGGGCACCTCTTTGAGTGGCGGAGGGTGCTGGCAACAGAAGAACTATTAGCAGGACTTGCCCACCTGAAGCCTGGCAGTGGGCACCTGCCTTCAGAGCCTCCTGCTACAGGCTTGGTCATCTACACAAAGGAAGATTTTAAGTCCCAAGACCAGAGGAGGGGTCGTTCAGTATTGTTATGCCCATCCTTCCTCTAACTGAAAAGCAGCCAAGTGTGGATTTGTTTGGTGGGTTTGCTTTCTCTTTAAGCCTTTTTCTTCAGAGCCTCAGAAAACCCAGTGTGTTCCTATTCTTTTATAAGGCTGAACCAATGCTCACGAAGCAGGGAGAGTGGGAGCTGAGCAGAACATGGGAAGGTTCTTGTATGTTCAGAACCCCAAAAATCCTTGGTTTGTTCCTACTGGAAGGCTTGCAGAGGCCTGGCATGTGCATGTGTATATAGGGGGTTGGTGTGAAGGCCAGTGAGGACCTTCCTCACTGATATGGGCCAAGAACAAAAAGACCTTGGGTGGAGGACATTTATGTGGGGTGTGGGGGTAGTCCTTGCTGTCTGCTGAGTCAGGAGCTTGGGAAAAAGATGTGAACAGAGGGTTTTGAAGCCCATAGCACTAGACAATAAAAAAAATTTTAATTTATTTTAGAGCGCATGTAAGCAGGGAAAGGGGGAAAGTGTGAGAATCTCAAGCAGATTCCCTGCTAAGCATGAAGCTCAAAGTGAGGCTTGATCTCATAACCCTGAGATCATGACCTCAGCTGAAATTGGACACTTAATGGCATAATCCAGGTGTCCCACCACCAAACAATTTAAAGCTATGGGTGAGAGAGACCAGAGAAGTTCACATAATCATTTAGTATGGACTTGACTCCTGGCCTTGCTAGCTTTTTGAATGGGAATCTCTTAACCATGGGAGCCTCAGATTTTTCATTTGTCAGGAGACCTGCAAAGAGGATACAACAACACCTACCTTGATGGGGTTATGATTTCATGAGCCAGTGTATGTACAACACTAAATACCACAAGTCTCTGTTACAACTACCATTTTTCAAACACTTCCTATCAACTATTAAACTGGGGGAGGACTGCTAGCAGACGTGTTACAGAGGAGACTATGCTATAGCTCTAATGAAATCCCAAGAAGATCCAAATCTGGTCATCAGTCATTGCCCCTGGATAGGATTCAAGAAACATGGCTGTGCTTTGTGTTCTAAGACTCATTGCAGAATCCAAGATATCAAGACACCAAAAGCCCACAGAGATCCCTGCAGTTGGGCAGTAATTTAAGATGATGAGAACCCACCCATGTAGTGGGCAGCAAGGACACTGGTGCTCAGAGTGGTACATGCCTCTACTGGTGGGTCTGTACCAGAGGGTGCCCCCGGGCTGCTCAGGGCTGCTTCTATTTTTCTTGCCTACAATCTCACAGAAGCTCTCAACAACAGTATGCCATGCTCCCATTTTGCCACACAGAATAAATGGCATTTCCCATGCATGCTGCCATTTTCTATTTGGTTATTCAAGGTTAAATCATGTCTTGGAAGTCTCGGGGGGATTTTTTTAAAGACCTGTGAATGTGAGCCATGAATGTGAATGTCAGTATGAGCTCTGGGATCAGTCTACTCATGTTAAAAGGTGGGACAGTAACACCTACTTTGTGTTAACTATGCTGATATACTTAATGCAATTACAGTAAGGACTCAGTGAATAACTCTATTTTTATTCTGTGATTATCTTCTTTTCCCCCATACCTCCATTTTCTCCTTCCATACTCTACTTTCAGTCTGGGTTTCAAGAAGTTTTCCAGGAAGCAGTGTGGATTGTTGGGAACAGCTGTCTTATAGAATCTGTATTTATCCTTCCCTCTCCCACCCATCTCTGTTGTACTGAGTTAGCCCAGTTTTCTTCCCATGTGCCTGGAAGAAATTAGATCTTGTCCTCCATAAGGTTGGTTGCTACATTGAGGAACTGGCAGGAGTATGTCCTTATGAGACCTTGAGGGGTGAGCCCCCTCTATGGCAAGGAGGTAATAAGCAGGCCATTGGCTTGTGTACACATGAGGCTTCTCTGGGCTGCGGGAAGAACTCTTCTATAACAATGCACTAGTTTCTTTTTGGGGATTCAAGGGGGAGATCCTATTGCTATTGAAAACTAATCCTCTTGTTGACCCTTTGGCCTAACTTCCTTTCTCCTTGAAAGCTGGGGATATCCTCTTGGCTTGGCAGTGCAGTTCAGTTTGGGGCTTTCTAGCTCTGAGCTCAGGTCTCAGTCCCTCTGTTGACTCACAGCCAGAGCTCCGTCTTTGCCCCATGCCCTGCACTTGCCATTACCTCCTGCTCTGGCTGGGTCACCATTCCTTTCCTCCTTCCCTGCCCTCCACACCCCTCTGCCTTTTCATGGGTATATAGGCCAAATTTCAGTGGATACAATGGCCATATGTATGTTTTCCATATTCCATATGATTGCTATCAATTAAATATATCCATCTACTATTAGTCAGCTCCCTCCCCTCTGCTGGGAGAGATAACAATTGTAAAAACAATTTCACAGGAAAGTGGGAGGAGAGGAATGTGGCCAGTCCTTGCCAGCAAGATAGTCATTTTGGTGGTAGTGGAAACCTGTGGTCTGCCCTGAACTGTCCTGTTAGTTTCTGTCGATGATGCTTTTCATGGAACACACTGACTGGCTTGGCCAGCTTCAGAAACCAGCCTGTCTAATAAATGGAAACTCCACACAGGAAGTTTGAGAACGTGGTCCTGATTTCTGCATGAATACGATTATTACTTTTTTCACTGTACCCAACAGGCCTTTCCTGTCCAAAAAATTTCACTGTAGTGACTGAAGTTATTTCAGATTTGAGATGCTTTGGCCATTGGGGCTTCTCCCCTACCATTAGAAGGGCTACTTGCTGTTTCCTTTAACCATCTTGGACCTTTCTGGATGTTTGCCTAGTTCTTGGGTGTTTTCACTTCTCTTTGGACCTTCACAAACACAGATAATATTATAAGTGAGAACCTGGAGGTAAGTGACTCACTCCAGGTCATAGGGGTTTGGTAACAGGTAGGAAAAAAAATTCAGGTTCTTTAATGTTTTGTTTGTATTTTTTTGTTTGTTTTTTTCTTTTCAATGTCATGCTGCTTGGAGAAGACCTAGGGTGTCATTTACAAGAGGCCTGGGTCATATGAGAACTGGTCAGGTTAATCTGGAAGTCCAAAGTCCAGTACAAGTTGGGAAACATGTGCCATGAGTGAGAGGATACCTCCTCATTGACATGGAGACAGCAACAGCTTTCAGGTGGCATTGGGAGCCCACCAGATAATGACTGCCTTTGACCTTTTGGAGGAGACTTCCATATTGGAAGAGTATGCTTGGCTTCTCCTATCTTCCCTGAACAGACAGGGCCAGTCCAGACAAGCAAGGACTAGTGACCTTCCCCAAAAGATCTCCTTAGGGATGAGGCCAAGATGTGTTGCTTGCTGTCCTGTGTTTTCCATTGCTTAGGTCTACCACCTTATTGGACTCTTTATTAGACCTCTTCTGTTCAGCCTTGTAACTCACCTTCTGGGTTGGGCTGCTGCAGTGGGCCCTGTATCAAGATCCATGCTGGGGTAGGGGTATGTACTGTGCTATGGTATTCTGTTTTTTACACACCTAAGGGCAAATCTCAGCTAATTTCCTATTCCTGCTATGATCCAGCAGATTGTTTATTAGCACAAAAGACCTCAGGTCTTCAAGAACTAAAACAAGTTGTAAACTTTGCTTTCTTTGTCTTCTCTGAGTCCCTAGCTGTGCACAAATTAATAGCTCCATAAATAGTAGTTGCTATCATTGTTCTTAGGATTTTCTTTACTCCTCACAATTTTGAAAGCAAGGTTGATGTCCCCATTTCACAGGTGAAGAACCAGTCTTGGAGACATCTGCCCAATCACATTTGTAAGTGAGTTGCAGCAGTGGGATTCAAATCCAGGCCCAAAGTTAAGATTCTTCCGTACCACCTTACTTCCCTCTGTGCTGTTCACGTCAGACTGAGCTGATTTCTGGGGTTCCACATTTTAGAGGAACCTGGGGTTTCTAAGTGACTGTGGGACAGGTTTCTTATCTTGGTGGGTAGGGACTTTGCAAGAAGTAAGACAGGGCTCCGATAAAGAATGAGAAGTGGCTCAGGTAGGGAGTGAAGTCAAGCAGGGCATCTGGAACACCAAGCCGGAGAATAAGGGAGAAGCTCAAATAAATGCCCTTGACCTATGGCAGAACTGGAGGGTGTTCAAAGTTTCGGGTTTGGGAATTGAGGGCAACGTATAAATGAATCCTGAGTACAGTGTGCTTTCTTGGAGTGTAAGCCTATATGGCTGTGAGTATAATGACAAAAAACACCACAAGTAAAGTTGGGGAGAGGGGCTGCCTTGGAAGTCTCAGGGTGGAAATAGTGAGCTTGGTCCAGGTTGTGGATGGTTTGAGGTGATGGTTTGACATTGAGGGTTGCTGTCCTACAGGCAGTGGGGATGAGAGGTGAGAAGATATGTTCCCAGCCTGAGAGAGAGATGGTTGGGGCCATGAGGAAGAGTGAGTCTGTCTCGGAGGAGATAGGGAAGAATCCAGCCTTGGGGCTTGGCTGTAGTTGGGGCTGAAAACAGGGATAAGACTCAGCAGACAGATGGCAACCCATGAGAATCATTGGTGGAAGAGCAGCAGACCAGTGTGGTGGGATGCGCACATGGAGACAATCAGGAGGAAGAGGGCAGTGTGCCAAGAGCTGAAATTCAAGGCATGGATAGGACATTGGATTTGGCAAGAAGGAAGTCATTTAGGACCCCAGGGAGCAATTTCCCACTTTTGGAAAGTGGTCTATGATGAGAAGGTGTGCTCTGAGACAGTGGTCTGAGGTTCTCAGAGGCTGAGTTCTGTTCACTGTGTAGGACCTTTTAAGATAAGAAAATGTCCTAGTTCATTTTAGAAAGGATATTAGCCACTTGTGTTTTCTGCCCCAGCATTGGTGCTGCTGATCACAATGGCCCCTTTCCCATTTATTTAACAAAGGAGTTTTACTCCATGGTGTACATAGAGTCTACAAGCTCTCAACCAGGGATGGCGGGGAGACAGTAGATAACTTAGGGTCTGATGCCATATAATGGTAATCAAGGGCTTCCCTTTAAAATAGGCTAACTGGGTCGATTTCTGTATTAGATTAGCCTTGACACTACACCTGTAAGTAGATAGATTCCCAGTTTAAATTATGGCACCTAGAAATTGACAAGTCAGGATTTAATGATGTGCCTGACTCTGCAAAATGCTTTATAATTGCTTAGTTTATTAGTCAATTTATAGAGTGACTCTTTTAAAAAGATTTTATTTATTTGACACACAGAGAGAGATCAGAAGTAGGCAGAGAGACAGGCAGAGAGAGAGGAGGAAGCAGGCTCCCTGCTGAGAAGAGAGCCCGATGCAGGCCTCGATCCCAGGACCCTGAGATCATGACCTGAGCTGAAGGCAGAGGCTTTAACCCACTGAGCCACCAGACACCCTATAGAGTGACTTTTAAAGAACTTTGTAAGAGTCTCTAATTTTTGTAGAGACATACCGATTAAGAATGAAAAATAGATCAATTAAGATGACAAAAGAAGTAATTTAATGATCTTCTTTGCCTGGTAGAAGCCTCCAAAGCTTGAAAAACTTAAAGTTGGGGCTTCTGGTAAGTTAAGCTATTTATGAAATGGCACCAAAGTCAATGCATTGTGTTACGGATTGGAGTAGGCTTTAACAGAAGTGCTGTTTTGGGGAGGAGGTGAGAAGAGCCTGTGTCCACATCTTGTCCCATCTTGGGTAAGTTACTCAACTCATTAGACTCTTGTGGTGCTAGAGGAAGCTGGGAGGGAAAGGCATTCCAGAAAAAAACAGAAGCGCAGAACATTGACATCTGGAACATTGTGTATAACTGTGCACCCTGGACAGATCATTTAAAATTTCTGGGTCTGCGTTTCCACACTAGTGTCCAAGTGGGATAATAAAACCTGTCTTCCTCCCAGGTTTGTTGAAATGGCCCAAAGAGATAAAATACCAGAGATTGTGTTGATTGCCATCAAGCACTATGCAAAAGCATGGTGTGGTGAGGCCTCTCCATTTTTGGAAAATACTGAGGTTTGAATGAACTCAGTAAGTCATCCTTGGCTTCATCATCCAAGTTCTGATTTAATTGTGTGGCAGATTGGTTTAAAAATGTGGTTCCTCTCTGTAGGTGAGTGGGATGATCCCCAAACTTGGGATTCTATGGACTGGCCCACCCAGGTGGACATAGGTAGCCCTGGAAAACCATAGCCCATGTTTGTGGGCTCTAACAGTTTCAGCTTTGAGGAGAAGACTGGACTGGCAGCTCCCTGCAGTCAGCCAGCTCCCAAGAGGATAAGGGGTGAGGGTAGGATGGAATGATGCATGCTCACTTCCTGTTCCTGAACACACCAATGAGAATTCACTCCCTGTGCCTTGGGCACTGTGAGTAAGTGTCCCAGTGGAGACCAGCAACTATGTCTGACAAAAGACCCTCTACAGAGAGACTAGACATCGGGGAGAGGAGATTCCTCCCATATATAGTACCATTTAGAAGTAATTCATTGCCTAAGAATGGATGCTCTGGGCTCTGAATTCAATCACCTATTTAAATCACTTCCAGATGCTTCTTTTCTACACACCATGACTGGTATATTGAGACATGACTTTAAGGACATCTGGGAAAAGGCTTGCAAAGGGGACCTATAAGTAAAATGCCTGGATGGGAGATGCACTTTTTTGGTGCTGGAGACCCTTACTGATATGTAGCAGCTAAAATGAACTCTTGATTCATTTTCATAGAACTCCATGATTGATGATCCAAAGCAAATGGTATTCTGAATCCCATTTGCTGCCCACTTGAGTAGGATCTCTTTTTTCTACATGTTATTTTATAGTTAGTTTATAGTAATGAAGTCTTTTCTTTAAAGATGAGCATCCAATAAAAAAAAAAAAAGATGAGCATCCAGAAATTACTGACTCATGATTGCAGGAGAAAAGAAGCCTTAATTAACAGAAAATTACTGCCTGTGTATATACTTTGCCTATCATGCTTAATACTTGTTCAGATGAACTGTCAGGGTCAAAAGATTAGTGTTTAATAACAAATGACTATATTTACCTTTCCATGTGCCTTATAAGACATTGAGTGACTTATATCTATTCTCTCTCTCTCACACCGAAACGTGCGCATGCGCGCGCGCACACACACACACACACAATTTAACAATCTTCAGAAGTAGGAATCAAATATACATTGAACCGTAGGTGATGAACTTGCTAATCATAATTTCAAGATTAGTGTGTATGTGAGTGTGTGATTGTGAAATCATGCATACATACATATATATACTTTGTAAAATGTTGGTATTTGAGATACCTTCTCTTATCACCCTTTAGAATACTTTTGTATATGCACTTTAGTCCTGAAAGCCCATGTTCTTAGCACCACTTACTAGCAGTATAATTTTCAGTAAGTCATTCACCCTCTTAGTTTTTCTTTCTTCATCTGTAGAGTTAATTATGTCATTAAGGATGCCTTTGGCTGCATGTAAAAGGAAATCAACCTAATGGAAAAACAATTGGGAAATGTATTATCACATGAGACAAGAGCAAAAGCTATGACAGCTCCAGACACAGTATAATCAGGGCTCTGGTACCGCCAGGTGACTCTCTTGATTTCATATTCTGACTCTGGTGCCTTTGTCCTCAGACTAGCTTCCCTCATGATTGCAAGAAGGCTGCAGCAGTTCCAAGCATTAACTCCAGATCCAACAGGATCCAAAAGAGAGGGAGACCGTCTCTCATCCAGTGTGGCTTTTACTAAAAGCAAAAATTATCCTCATGAACAGTCCCCCTTGCCCACCACCAGCAGGCTTTCTCTCGTGTCGTTGGCCAGCAGTGTGTCACATACCTATACCTAGTGGGGTCTCCTTAATTAGCTTAGAACAATGAAGACCCACCTCCTGGGACAACCCCTCCAGAAGTAATGGCCAGGAGAAAAAGGGTAGAACTGTAACAACACTGGGTTAATTAGGATGAGGAAAAGGATGGACCAACCAATATAATAAGCCCAGAGGATTGTTTAAGAATATGTGGCATGACCTGTGGCTTAATGTGTGAACACCCAAAATTCCTCAAGCACTGCTTGCAACATGGGAAGTGCTTTATATGCGTGTGTTTATTGTAATGCATTTATGCCTTGGATAACTGATAAAAATAGCATTATGGGTGGTGGTGCTTTATTAGAGATAAAAGAGGTGGATGGTAAAGGTAAACAAGGGAGGAAGTCTAGTTGATACTTGGAGGCAAAGAGGAGACCAAGTGAGCAGCTGGCCCATATTTGGTCATCCTCTTTCCATTCGGAGGAGCTAGCACAGCCTTCTAAATAAAGGAAAAATGCTATTGCCCAAAGTGTTAATGAGTTCCAGTCCCCCTAGTCTCTTTCCCACAGCTATTTTCTTTCACTGGTTGAAAGTGGTATTTAATAGCAGAAGTCTTTTAAAACAGGCAGAGGTTTCTTAGCCAGATAAAAACTTTAGGCTTTATTGCTTTTCCTGGAGGGTGGGGGGAGAAGAGGGGTAGAAAATGTGCGTTGTGTGCCTGTGTGTGTAAATTTAAATATCTTTTCGTGAGCTGTACATACGTACACTTGCATGGAACCATGTAAAAACTATAGATGTCTTAGCCAAGAAAAAGGAAACAAATTGGCTCTTGAAGCTTTTTAGCTATAAGTAAAAATAATCTTCCCGTTCCACGTTTGATACACTAGTTGAGAAATTGCCTCTGCATCCTGAATTTTAGAATTCATTTTCACACGGTGTGACTTAACGAGGGCCCCTGTTGTATCTGCTGGCATTTGATGCCATTTGGGATTTAGGTTTTTGTTGTAGCTACTTGATATGGCCTTTTAAGTGAGACAGGTGACAACTGTAAAACTGTTTCTTTACAGGACAGGAAGCAGCAGTTCTAAATGTAAAAGCCCATTTCACACTAAGGCATTGAGTTTTATTCTCTTAGCCTTGAAGAGATTTTTGGGTGTTTTCTGACCATTATGTGTTTTTCTTAAATGCAAAACAAATGGCTTTGAAGGAAAGCTGTCCACCTGCCTGTAAAACGTGTCATATCAAGTCCTTGTACTTCGGGGAAGCCAAAGAAGGCAGGGAGGAATTTTGGAGCTCTTACTCTAGGGCACGAAAACCACAGTTTCTGTTTTCATGCCCTTTTTTTTTTTTTTTAACTTTGAATCTTATCAGAAAGCAATGCCCCATTATTTATCATCAGCTGTAGGAGATCTGCTTGCCAGTCGATCTAGTTTGGCACTTAGCATCTGCGAGTCCAAATAACCACCTTTTACCAGAGGCTTACATTTCCTCCCACTTACACCTGTCAAAAAGGGGTCAGGGATGTTTCCCTGTGTTTCTGGAATAGTCTATTTGAAGTTGAGATTGCAGCCAGCTATTTGGAAGCTTTGTAAGAGGGTAGTTAGAGCAAACCTGGATCACCAGGAGAGGGTTGAAATGGGAACTGTGCTGATTTCAGCTGAGTACTTGGGATGGGAGAGCCATTGTGCGCCTACTGCTCTATGAGCTTAAAATCCATTAATATCCTAATACAAAGCCCTCCTTTGGAAATCAAGATAATGGACCTCACCAGCTGTACTAAGTTGCTGTAGGCTTAAGAGCGAACATGGATGGAGAGCTAGGATACATGCATGTCGTGGTCCCATAGTCTTTGGGAAGAAGTAACAGGAAAAACAACTGAAATTATGTATGCCAACATCTTTGCAAAGGCTCATGGTGACCTTTTCTATTAATAGTTTTGCTACATAGATGGTAGCTGGGATAATTTAAGACAGATGAAAGCTTTCCCTGTTTCTCTACATGCTATTTGGCTTTATTCTTATTATTTGGCTTTAAAGGAAATACTGATCTTAAACCAGATGATCCACCTGCTCTATTCGGTCCTCATACGTTCTTGGAAACAGCACATTGTGTGGGTAGTGGTCACTTGTAGGGCTCTGGTGACGCTGGGTTTTCACAACAGCGCTGTGATGTGTTCACTGTTATTCATATTGTAGGTGTAAAAACAGAGGCATGGTAGGGTCAAGCCACATGCTGAAGCCACTGAGCTAGTGAGGACAGAATCTTGCCTGGGGCTTTGTGGGATTCTAAACCCAAACTCATTCACAGCATGACATAGAGCTATTTCCTGATGGTGGTGCTCTCTGCCAACACCTTACAGAATATCCATGTTGCTAAGTGGACGGTGTATTTCTAGGCTCCTCCCCTGCTGTTATGTACTTCTGTTCCCTCTCCTACCTACTTTTCTCCCACTGAGATACTATAGTCTAAGAATACCAAATAAAATTGTAAAGGGTAAGAAAGTCTAATTGTTAGCAAATCTCTCTTGTATTTATGCAGAACACTTTCTATCCTATAGAATGCTTTTCCATTTATGGTCCTGCTTGGTTGGGTCAGTAGGGCTCATTCTAGGGCTCATGCTAGGGGTCAGGGCAGAAATCCTAAGCTTGTGATATGGTGGTTGGAGTTTGGGCAGCACAGTTACTTGGAATCAGTGTTGACTTTTCCAGACCCTTGGCTCTAGGGCAGGGCTGTGCAAACTTGACCCCTTCTGGGGCTTCCTAGCCATTTCCCAAATTTTTTGCGGCCCCCCCCCCTGACCCCCACTGCTCGATTCCCCTGCCCCACCTTTTGTTTTGATTCTGTATAGCTTGTCATTGTGGTAGGAAAGCTCTTGAGCCCCATACAAAAGCTGCGAACACAACATTGAGTGCTGTGGGCCTCCATTTGTTCCACATAGGCCAGGGCTGGAATGACAGAAATCTCCCGTGTCTGGCAGCTGCCTGCCCTGAATCAATAAACAGAGGAGCTTGAACCAAGGGATAGGGAATTTCCATGCTCTGAGGCATCAGGACACGGACGTGTGGTTTGGCTCCCCGGGATCTATCTTGCCCAGCCTGCCTCCATTCTGGCTTTTCTCCCCACATCTTCCCAAACACAACAGAAATAGGAAGAAACAAGACAACAATGCCAAAGGTCTGTAGAGCTGAAGGATAAAAACAACAGTTACTGAGAAGCCTTACGTCTGTTCTTTTTATTGCTTTCCCCTCCAAGGACAGTACAGCTATGCTAAGAAAACTTAAGAAAACAAAGAAAATTCCAGTTTTTCTTGAGTCTCACATACACGTGTACTGGTGCCGTGTGACACAGTGGTAAGCATTGGGCTGGAAGAGGCCCCAGCTCTGGCTTTTGCTCTAACCAGCCTTGAAATTCAGGCCAGAGCACTTACCTTCTCTGGGGCTCTGGTGTTTGTATGCTTGTTTATTGTAAACCGAGTGTTTTGCACAGATGATTTTGAGCTGTCTTTCAGCTCTGTCTTTCAGTTGTTTGAGTGAGGAGGGACTGTGTCCATAGAGATGACTTCCCATGGGCTGATCCTTGGCTCCCCCCCGATATATGTAGAACACTTGGTTAATTAGTATTTGCTGAGGAATAATAAAGCATAGTCCTATTCTTCGTAGCTTATAAAATAATGAGGATGGATGCAATGGGAGTGGTGGCCTGCTCTAGTTGATGATAAATTAGGGCATTTGTAGTGGTTCCATCAGAATCTAAGATTGAATTCTTTATTTCCCTATTTCCCACTGGTGGAGAGCTGCTGCTTCTGCCTGCCTTGTTTTGGGTAATGGCATCCTGACTTTCCTTGGCTGTCCTTTCCCATCAGGTTGATCACATATCTGATCTAGGTCTGGTCACTTAGAACCCCTATTCCCTGGCCATGGTCAGTAGTTAAGAAATGGGCAGAAACCTAAGCCATTGCCAATGAGATTTGCTGGAACTACAGGGACAGAGGCTCACTGTTCCCAGTGGGGATGCCAGGTGGGAGGAATGCACTCGTGATGCTGTTGGTGGCCCTCTTCACCTTGATATGGGATGGGCTGCTGAGAGTGAGGTTGACACTGGGAAAAGCCGAGCAGAGGAGAAGGTGGGACTTCTGAAACCATCATCAGCTCTTGAGTCCAGCTTACTTGAGTTCAGCTACGCCAGAACGTAAAGCAAAGCCTGAGTTTGTTTGTTACATTGGCCAATATATTCCTCCCCCCCCCGTGCAAATTTTTTATATTTTATTTATTTATTTGAGAGAGAGCATGAGAGGGGAGAAGGTCAGAGGGAGAATCAGACTCCCGTGGAGCTGGAGCCCGATGCAGGACTTGATCCCAGGACTCTAGGATCATGACCTGAGCTGAAGGCAGTGGCTTAATCAACTGAGCCACCCAGGTGCCCCTCCCCTGTTCAAATTTTGGATTGAGTGTCACCTAAAATCGAGTATCATTCAGTACTACTCTTCAGGCACTATTGTCTTTCTGTCATGTCCTCTGGGTAGCTTTTTACCAAGTGAGTTGAATCAAGATGTATTGACTTAAAGTACCCACAGTAGCTTAAACAGGCAGGGTATTTATCAGTCTTCTATAACAAGAAGCCCTAGGCAGCATGGGTCCAGGATTGGTATTTAGGGTCATCAGATGCTTAGATTGTCTTCTGCAGCTCTGGCTTGACCCTTAAGATTGTCCCCCACATGGTGCAAGTTTGCAGCCCTAGAAATTGCCTCCTTACATGGCTGCTTTATTTTAAGTGGAAATTTCTTCCCAAGTTCTTTCATAGGCTTGAGTTTTTGGTTTATTGGGTTTGTTTGCTTTTTTGGTCCCATTTTTGTTTCAGTCAGAGGGAAGAAGTTCTAGCACCCCTTTAGCGGACTTACCTTTATATTTCTGTTAAGGGACAGCAATCCCCAACACTAGTTGGGGTGGTAAAGGCAGATTTCATTCATTGCCTTTGCAGTCACAGAAAGAGATGCATGTCTGATCTGTGTAGAGGTGACTGGATACTTTAAAGGGAGAATGAGGGGGATGAAGTGGGGTTTGAACGGAGACAGACAAGTAGGAAATCACAAAAAGCAGGTACGTGGCTCAGAATGATGCGCCATTTGGGTTTGCTAATGGGTCCTTATTGAAGTTAGCCTTCTACCCTCCCACAGAGACTAGGGTACAGGGGTCCTATCCTTCCCAGTAACATTTCAAAGGAATAAGACTTCCAGGAAGGTTGTTGAGAAAGATATGCCAGGGTTGTAGGAGATACATACATATCTCAAAGGGACGTGGGAAAGAATCAAATTCTAAGTTTGCAAATACATTATGGAAAGCAAGATCAGAGGCCTTTGAGGTTGTTGGCTGAAACAAGTGGTAAATTCTTCTGAGAGCCTTGAGTTTTTTCAGGCAGGAACTCAAGGGAGCCTGGGCCAAGCAAGGGACATGATGGAAGGCAGCTAGAAGCCGTGTGAGAGTTTGCTTGAGTTTCCTAGTGTGGTGGAATGGACCACGTTCTTTGTGCCAAAAGTCACTGTTCTTTCAGCACAAGGTGGAAGGCGCGTGAGGTATGTGTGTTTGTGTGTTGCGGAGGGGCGGGCCTCCAAGGTGCATGATCAAAAACTTGGTCAAGGAGAGGTCTTTGTCATTTCCTTGGCCAGAATGAAATTATCAGCCCATAATAGATGAAGCCATAAGAAGCTCTAGGCTTATATTGTGGCAGAAAAAAGATGATTTCTGTTATTAGCATAGTGTCTAGCCTTAGTTTCCTCAGGAGTCTCTTCTGGAGCTGGGAAGGACATTTTTTGTGAGCTGATGAACAAAATCAGGGTTCCATGGGCTGAAAGAAGGGGATGAGTGGCAGCTTTGGGTCTCCCAGTGGGGGTCTCTATGCTGACTCCCCAGCTATGATGGGCATTGTCCATCTTACTGTCCATCTTAAACATGTTCCTACTCCACGAAAATTTTAGAGGGAGGAAAAATGGTCTGAAGAGCCTAATTTGTTTCGCTCCCTCAGGGACAGCCCAATATATCTTGAAAGGCATAGAATGATGGGGTAAGAATGTTTTCTTCTTTTTGACCTTGGGGATGGTGGTTTGGCAGAACAGCGATGTAGTGGCCACAAGTCACTGAGACAAGGATGCAGTTACCGAATCTGGGTCTTAGTTACAAACCAAATGATCCACAGGCCTCACTTTGAACTCCCCTCCTCCTCTTCACTCCCAGCACCCTGCCCTGAAATAACTCTGCATAGGCATGAGAAGTGGAATTCTAATTGGAGAACAGGTAGGAAGATTTTCTTAAGCAAAAGACTACAGGTTGCCTCACAAATATGTCCTTGAAAGTTAATTAGATTTTGAATTAGGAGAACTTAGTATTTAAAGGGATGTTATGGTGACTCTTTATGGAAATAGAAGTTAACAGTTTTGGTGATTCATAACTCTGTTTGGCATATCAAAAAGTCTAAAGGCCAGACACATCTGAACAATAATAGAATTATTCTAAACATTTTAAAAATCAGTGATAATTCATCCCCCAAAACTGAAAAACAGTCTGCTGTCGTGGGTGGTGTGTAGTGATCGTGAGATGACTGGGCTGTGAGTGACAACTTGGGGATGTCTAGGTGGACTAGTCCACAGGCTAAAAATGGAGAGGCAGATGGTACTGGATGTTGGCAGGGCTATCACGACAGTCTTGCTGGTGACAAATTCATCGTGATTGTACAGGTCCCTTAAAGTCTTCATGAATAGCAGTCATTTTGGGGTATTGGATTATAATGGGTAAATACATATTATATATCCTATCCAGTAATCTATATCATTGAAGGAAACATAAGAGCATTCAAAATAAACATTTGCATGAAGTCTTTCATGAACACCTTGCTTCTTTGGATTTAAAATATCCAGGTTCTGAAGATATGGATAATTTAGAATAGGTCAGATTATGGTCATTTTGGGTAAACTACCAGAGTATTTGTTTTCTGAGGGTTTTTGGATATTATTATGTATCAGGGCTTCACACTAGACCAGATATTGGCAAGCTGCAGCCCACGGGCCCCACCTAGTCCACTGATTATCCAGCCCCCTACCTATTTGTGTATGACCCCTCATACCTATGTACGGTTTTTATAATTTTCAATGTAAAAAATATTTTGTGACACATGAGAACTACATGAAATTCAAAAATCAGTGTGTTGAAATAAAGTTTTATTATAGCAGATGAATAACATCTCCATGGTATTCCTATGAAAACATGAACAATCATTTACTTCCTATTTTTCTTTTGCCTCGGGCAGATCAGTATTTTATTTGCATGTGTATATTTTAATCATTTAATTTTCTCAGTATTCCCCCCACATATATAACTTACAGGGATATGCTGAGGTGGGCTACATGAGAGTGGGCAGAGAGGGGTCCAGGAGGACTGACTGGCTCATTCATTCATTCATGCTTCCTGTCAATGCTTACTGAAGAAGATCCAATGCAACCCTCAGGGAGTTCAATATCCCATGGGGGAGTAAAACCATAACCAGATAAAGTGCAACAGGATATACGAAAAACAACGGATATGTGCACAGTGCGGAGATAGCATGGATGAGAACTTGGTCTATTCTGTAGAGGCTGGGGTTAAGGTCATGTGGTCAGGAAAGGCTTTGAAGAGGTCCTACCTGGCCTGGGACTTCAGGGAGGATGGCTTTATTTGTCTGGGCTCTCAAAGGAGGGCCACTGTTTCAAGCAAAGGATACCGAACGTGCAATGCCACTAAGTCCTATAACAACCCATGTGTTTGGAGAATTCAAACTAGTTCATTATTGCTAAAGAATAAGTTTTAAGTCGGAGCAAGAGGGGGGATAAAGGTGCCCACTAGGAAGGTAGGTGTGAACTCAGAAGGTAGAAGAGCTGTCATGGGTCAGTCTAGTGTTGAGTCTAGAAGATGCCAACCAAACATTTCAAGCTGGAGGCAGATAACCCTCATTTTGTTTCTAACTAGTTCTCTAAATCTAGCTGGGCGTGTTTGTTACACCTCAGTGAAACATGATGTCTTTGTAGGTTTAGGTAAATGTATCAGTAAGTAATTATTTTGGGGTTTGAAGATTGTCCTGATTTCTTTATTAAGTTATTCATTTAAGTAATATGTATGGAATGCCTACTTTGCACCAGGGACTGTGATAGAAACTAAGGATAGAGCAGTGAGCTGAAAAAATTATTCCCTTGTGGAGCTCATGTTTCAACTGATGCACACAAGCTATCTATGGTCCTTCATCGTTGGGCTACCCAGAAGGTTTGGAGAAACCACATGAGTCGGTTGTTTGTTTTTTATCTGCTCTGGCCCAACCATTCTGGTTCTCTTCTCTGTGTCGACACAAGAAGTCATTTTCTGTTTGATGCTTTTATCCTTTTTTGGTCAAAAAGGTATCCTTGTGGCTATTTTGGTGCAAACACCAGAAGAATGGTATCTATCATTCTACAGATGGGGGCTGAATGCCACGGAAGGTGAACGCACACGAGACATAAAAGGAGGAGTCCCCAGGAGAGCATGGGCTTATCCATTATTTGTTCAATCTGTGGCTTCCCAACATTTTTTGGCTGTGGCTCAAAAAACAACATTTTAGAACCAAGAAAGAAGTTTCACAAAATCTTACGAGTGATGCCCTGAGACCTCCTGTTTGATCCTGCTTTACTTACAAGTGCTGGCAGGGACCTGCCAAATTGATTTCACAACCCACTGCAACTGGGTCACTGCCTCCAAGCTAAGAAACACTGCATGAAGTTGAACAGTCTCTGCCGGCTGACATGGGGTTTTAAAATTTATTTCTCCCAGTTCTCACTAATTAGCTGTTGATGAATTGTTTCACCTTCTACTTGGCCTTTTAGAACCCAAGCAACTGTATACAAACTGAGCTATAGATCATTTAGTCTTTATGTTACCAGAGGAACCCCGTCCTCTGTGCCCTGCTGCATACTCTGCCCTGGGGGGGGGTAACCCAGGCTGTCCTGTGGTAATTACTTTGGGCATTAAATAGACTCAGATACGGTGGGAAAGTAGTGGCCTCCCCACACTCTGTTCCTTACAGAGCACCTCAGTGTTAGGTCCGAATAAATAAATGATCCTGACAGTACACCTTTCCCCAGAGAAGATCGCAGGTCTGAGCTTGTGCACTTGGCTCTGGTTGGAACATATGAGCTCTTTTAAGGGTTTGTGATAATGGGTGAGGAGGTGGGAAATTCAGAAATGTTTGTCTTCTTAGTTTTAATAGTGTTCAGGAGATTTAGCCAGGGATCTAGGATAGGAGGAGAAAAATGACAAATACACATTTCTTTTTTTTCTGGGGATCACCAATCCTGACATGTCCAAGCATTTCATGTGGTTTTAATAGAGAATACTTCACCTCATTCTGCTTACTGCTCCTGAACTAATCTCAGTGTCAGTTGCTGGAATCTGATAAGATGATGGATGGATTCCTTCCTATGGGTTCTTTGCTTAGCATTTCTGCACTGTCCTTTACTTTCAATTGAAATGATCCTTGGGGCAGATGAGCTTGGTGACTCCTGGGTTGAATCTCTCAAATATACACACTTGCAGGCTTCTGGGGGATGCTTTGAATAGAGTTTTATGTTAGCTTGAACTTACCAGATCTGAAGCCCTGTTGATCATATTTAGTTTATTTTGATAAGTATTTGTTGAGCTTTAGCTTGTCAGAGGGAGCTCTTGGGTTGGTCAGTGCACAGATGAGAGCTTGTGGAAGGATGGATGAGGAAAGGATCTGCTTCTAGAAGGTGATGGGCCTGGATATTTTCTTGAAGAAAATAGCAGATGCAGGAAGGGGAAGTCAAAAGTTGCAGATCCTGAGGAGGAGACAGCCAGGGGACATAGGAAGTGCTAGTGCATTAGGAGAGAAGTCAGCTGTGTGCATGCAGCATGCTCAGACCAGTACAGTGCTATCTCCGGTCCGTTCTTGCCACCTTTTTGGTGAATAGGTCTCTGGACCTACATGGTACTAAATATTCATAATCTCAACCTGGTGTGAGTGTTTCCTTTTTCAACAGTTTCTGCACTCGTCGTGATCTACTTTCAGAGCAGTCCATGGTTACTCTTGTCTGGTCAGAAAACCTATGCATAGTGGTATTAATGGAATAGTCTTTTGTCTAAGAATCTATGACCTCAAAGAGACAGGCAAGGTTATTACTTCCACTGACTTAGAATAGTGAGTCTGTTGTAACTTCTCTCACAGCAAGCAAGCCGGTCATGTCATGTTGGGTCAATTGGCTTGCATTCAGTAGGATTATGTTCAACTCAAGGACTAGAAGACCCAGGAGGCTAAGAGAGAAGTTTGTTCTCTCTCATGTGACAGTCATTAGACAGTCCTGTACTGGAACAGGACTCCATGGGGTCAAGGCCTTCCATCTAGCTGCTGTGCTGTGCATGGCCTCTACTATGGAGTTTGCCTCATGGTCCAAGGTTTCCACTCCCACTCCAGCCATCGTGTCTGCTTTCCCGCCAGAGGTAAAGTAGAAAGGGTACAAGCTTGCTTTTTCCCTTTGTGAAGCACTTCCCAGTAGTTGTGTATGGTCTTTCCACTAATATCCCATGCCAGAACTTACCTACATGACCACATTTGACTCAAGGCAGGTGGAGATATATGGGCTTTATTCTGGGCAGCTGTATGCCCAATTATACAGTTCTTGTAGGAGTTCTCTGATACTGAGGGAAAGGGAGAACCAGTATCGAGGAACCACTGGCAGTGATTTCTGGCTGTTTTGCCATTTATCTAATCAGAAGTCTTCCTTCTCAGGGACCCTAAAATTTCCTGTGATGTTGCAGGCCACTCATAGCCTGGCTGCTTCCCCAGGATCCTCATAATGTCACCAGATAAAATGAACTGTCTTATGAGCACACTTGAATTGTGACCAGACTGGCTCGTCTTCAATTGGTCCCCAGACCTTTTTTTAGTGTTTTTAGTGACTAAAGGCATCAGACCCTGGGTCTAAGAAGGGAAAATCCTATCTGACAATGACCTTCATATTAGAGGTAAAGAGAGCAGCTACAATAGGACAAGTCCCTCAAGTAGAGAGCAAGAAGAAAAAAGAAGACTGGTCCAAGGTGAAAGTAGACCTTTTCCTGTGTGATGCATGGGCACTGCGCGCCTCCCTTCAGCCACATCGGATTCTAGTTGCTGACATCCATGCCTGTGAGGCCATGCTTTCCCGGTTCCCTGAGAGTCAGTAGGTGTGGCTAAGAGCTGGACTCAAGAGTCAGACTGCATGGGTTCAAGGCCCGGCTCTGCTGCTGAATGCCTGGGACAACTCAGGTCTGTCCTGTAGGTCCAGCTTCCTCATCTATACACTGGGGATGATGCTAATCATAGAAAGCATCCCCCAGGATTGTCAGGAAGTGGCGCTTAGCACAATGCCTCACCCTTGGTAAGGCCTCCACAAATAAAGCCATTATTAATGTTGTCCTAGAAGAAATCTACAAGATGCTCATGTCTTCACGTAAGAGGCACTTTCTTTATTAATTCATTATAATGTATTTCACTCAGTCAAGTACTGAGCACCTTCCATTTGCCTCCTCCTGTTGCACACACACACACACACACACACACACACACACTCACACACACTCTAATGGAAGTGTGGGTTCTTGCCCAAAGGAAGATTATCATCTATTTGAGAATGTGGACATTGTAGGTAATATGGTAGCTTGTAGCTGAGGTGACAATGTGTTTGTGACAAACTGTGGAGGGAGGAAGTAAACTCAGCTGTGATTCCTTTATGTATTTGGGGCACCCAACACCCCGGCACAGCGTAGATGCTCAAAAAATGTTTGTTGTAGGGACTAAGCAGAAAATACTGAGTGTGAAATCTTTGACCATTTCTGGCATAAACTTGTGGAAGAGTGGTCCATCCTCTGGCTTACTGGAAACTCAAATCTAAATCATATTTACCAAATTTTTGATATGTAAGGCACTTAGAAAGCTAAATCCTTACTCAGGAGCTCCTTTGCCACCCGATGCCTCTTTCTGAGGTGGCCTCAGAGGAGGAGGATGACAGTTGCTTTAAGGTTACGTCAGGTACGCCCGAATCTGGGTGGGAGGCAGAGCTGTGATTTCCCTGGGAAACTCAAGTCTGGGGAAGGACAGTTTTTGACAGAGAAGGTATGTCTATTTATTCTATATATTTTTCTATCTGGGGATAGAAATAGGAAGGAAAACCAGTAACAAGAGGGCTGTTCCCTACTTTCTCTTTTGTTTGGTTTTCTAGGATTTGATTCCTTCCTTTGGCATGTGACCTCCCTTATTCATGTGGAGAAAGGTCTGCAGTGACTTCCAAACTTCCCGCAGATGGTTCCCTGTTGCTGATCAGTTCTTTCTTCAGAACTAGGAGTAATATCACAAGTCAGGCTACACAGAATTTCTTGTTCAGTTCTGCCTTGTTTAGATTGAGGGGGCAGGAGACAAAGGAGAGGGTCAGTTATCTACCTTCTGTGTACACTTGACTTATGTCATTGGCTTAATCCTCACCACCAATGTAGGGAGGAAATGTGCTTATATGTTCAGATAAGGATCCGAGAGGTTAAGTGAGTGGTGGTCCGGCAGCTGGTTAGTGGTTGGGCAGGATTTAAACTCGGATGTGTCTGACTGCAGACCCTGGGTTATTTCTGCTGTGCTTTCCCCCCCTGGGGCTGTAGAACATTCACCCTGAACCTCAGGATACTTCTGCAGACTTGAAGCCCTCGAGGGTCATGTGGTGGGAAGGCCCCACAGACCCTGTCGTTGCAGACGCATTCATGCCAGCCATATACCTGAAAGGCGGCAGCTCTGTCCATGTTACATGTCCCAGTGGTACAGTCTCACTCCCAGGAGAAACACTGAGCAGGGTGGTGGCTTAGGGAAAAAATATTTCCATGACTCTTTTTCCAGATGCCTTAGTTTTCTTTTTTGCATTGTTGCCTCTGTAACTGAAATAGTCTGGTGTATTTTGAGCTGTTTTCTTTTCTGTGTAAAACATCTGCCAGCAGGTCCTATGCTTTTCAGAAAGATCTGCATGTTTTCAGACATTTCAGTCTGGTGTATTCCTGCAGAAAAAAAAAATAGAGATGGTGAGGGTCCTAAGATGGGCCTTTAATCCACCATAGCCAGGTCTATCCTACTTTTAAAGGCCTTCAACCTCCTTTGGTGAACTGTGCTGGTACCAAGCAATTTTAATGTCCTGGAAATTCTTAGAATTTAGCCAATTAACTAATACTTTTATTAAATCATTCTCTGTAAGAAGAGTTGGTTTTTGGTAAGTCTTAATGCAATTGACGAGACTTGACTCGGTCCTAGTCATTACGATTTGGCCAGAATCTCTGTGAAGTCATGCATACTTTCTTTGCATGGCCTCCATGTGTGAGATGGACCTTCCCAGAGTGTGTAATTTATTCTTAGAGGCCAGCTGATATCTGGACAGAATTAATCCAGTACTGCCATTTATACTACTACTACTCTTTGTTATTAAACTTCCTTCTCACAGAGCTTAAAAGTTACAGATCCCAAGAGAAACAAAAGCAAAAATAAACTATTGAGACTACATCAAAGTAAAAAGCTTCTGCACAGCAAAGGGAACAATCAACAAAACTAAAAAACAAGCCACTGAATGGAAGAAGATATTTAAAAATGACATATCCAGTAAGGGTTAGTATCAAAAATAAAGACCTTATAAAACTCAACACCTAAAAAAAAATTCTATTAAAAATGGGCAGAACACATGAGCAGACATTTCTCCAAAGAAGACATAGATGACCAACAGACAATTGGAAAGATGCTCAATTCATTCAACATCAGGGAATGCAAAATAAAACTATAATGAGATATCACTTCATATCTGTCAGAATGACTGAAATCAACTACACAAGAAACAGGTGTTGGCAAGGATCTAGAGAAAGGGGAACCTTCTTGCACTGTTGGTGGGAATGCACACTTGTGCAGCCATTGTGGAAAATAATATGGAGGTTCCTGAAAAAGTTAAAACAGAACTACCTTATAGTTTCATAATTTTATTACTGGGTATTTACCCAAAAAATACAAAATGTGAAAAAAGAGATACATGCACTCCTACATTTATTGAAGCATTAATTATGATAACCAAATTATGGAAGTAGCCCAAGTGTTTGATAGATGAATGGATAAAGAAGAGATGGTATATATAATGGAATATTATTCAGCCATAAAAAGAATGAAATCTTGTCATTTGCAATGACATGGATGGAATATATATCGCTAAGTGAAATAAGTAAGAGAAAGACATATACCATATGATTTCACTCATATGTGGAATTTAAGAAACAGAAGAACAAAGGGAAAAGAGACGAACCAAGAAACAGACTCTAAATTTTAGAGAACAGACTGATTATCAGAGGAGAGGTGGGTGGAAGGAAAGGGTGAAATAAGTGAAGAGGGTTAAGAGTACACTTATGATGAGCACTGAGTAATGTGTAGAATTGTTGAATCACTATATTGTATATCTGAAACTAACATAACAGTGTAGGTTAACTATACTGGAATTAAAGTTAATTAAAATTAACTATGCTGGAATTAAAATAAAAAACCAGGAAAAAAATTAAAAGAAAAATCTACAGATCCAGTGGGTTGGACAGGGGTTGGGCACTGGAGTAGAAACTGACTTTACTCAAAAAGAGGATATTTTTTCTTCTAGAATGGGAAGATGAGAGGGTACAGATACATTTAAAGAATGGTGAAGAAAGTTGAGGGGCCTTTACTTCTGTAAAGTGTCAGTTTTTATTTCTCTATAAAGTGGGAAGCAAAGTTATCTGCCAAGACATCAGTGTTGTCAGAACCAGGGAGTTGGCTAGATACACCAAGGAATGATGGGCAGAGCTGAAGTTGTGGTGGATGCAGTCAACAGGAGTAAGAGGAGAGAAGATAGGTTTCATGTTAGATCTAGAGCTGGTGTATTGTCAGGGTGTCTAATAGAAAGGACCAAAGGGAGCTAGAGATGTGGATAAAGAATATAGTTGGAAGTCACATATCATTGATTCATCCATCAGACAAATATTTCTTAAGCAACTGTGGGAGACACGTTTTAGTAGTTCTGTTTTTGTGTCAGGCACTATTATGGATGATTTGCACACATAAACTCATTTTAATCTCTTAGTAACCCTATGAGGTAGAACTATTATTATTCACATTTTATAAGCATGGAAATTATTACTCACATTTTACAAGCATGGAAAGATCAAGTAATTTGTCCATGGTTTCCCCATTAGTGCATGTGGTAGAACTGGGCTTTGGACCCAAGGAGTTTGTCATCAAAACTCATTATTTCTACACTGTACTCTACTGCCTCTAGGAGCTTGTGGTCAGAATGGGATGCAGGATGTTACAGGTAGAAGGTTCCAAGTGATCATGCAGTAGGAGAAAGTGGCTAAGGCCGAGTATGGGCGAAGGTCACTGGAAGCAAGATGGCTAGGTATCTATTCCATGGAATTACTAATGTCCCCTGGAATACTGACAGGGTTAGGGGCCGAGGCTGAAAGCATTTACAAGTGTGGCTGGGGATTAGAAGGCAGTAGATGACACAATGAGGAGGTGGAGATGGCAATAAAATCAGATGGCCTGAGTCCAAATGCTCAAGGGTTATTGCATGCGAGTATGGGAAGAACAATTTAGAAATAGCATTTTTGAGGAAGGAAGAACCTAAACCTCCTCCCAACCCTGAGTTTGAGGGATTGGGAAGTTGTGTTCTTGGGAAGGAGCCAGGCTTCAGCTAAGCACACAGATGAAAGGAGTGTACTCTGCATGAGGTGAAGATGTTTGGGGATTTATTTTCTCCACTACAAGGCTCCAGGGACTGGGGGAAGACAGTTTGGGGAGCCTGGGTCAAGCGCAAGGTTAGAAGGGAAGTAGGTAAAGGGTGGAATACCAAAGGGGCTCACCTTCTGAGTAATGACTGAGACATGGTGGACTGTTTGCCATTGAGGCTCCATATTGGGACCTGTTTAATGTTGCACGGGCCTCAGCGCAGGCCAAGGGCCCCATACCAGCTTTCATCCAAGGGGACCAAGTAGGCCTTTCATCTGAACCAGACCAATGAATATACTTTCCACAGACCGTCAGCTCTCCTTTAGTCACAGCAAGGAGCTGTGAAGTAGGCTTACTCTGAGTCATACTCTAGCTCTACACAACAGGATTTTTAAACTTTCCTGTGCTGTTGAGCTCCATTGACCTTCCTCTTGACAGTCTGCTAATGGATCCCCTTTCAGATGACTGTTTAAATGCATCAAATTAGATGCCCAAGATTGCAGAGGCAACCAATTAAATGTACATAGGTTATCAGATTATGAAAAACAAATTTATGAGGCAGAAAAGCACATGCTCTGTTACTAACACACTGTAAGATAAGAACCAGCAGTAGGTCTAATAACAAAATTTCAAAGTAATGATGAACATAAATAATATAACATTGAGGTGGGGATTCCTGTGATTTTTTTTCTTCTCCCCTGAAGAGCATGTGAGTACTATCAGATGGTGGAGGGGCTAAGGGAGAGGGGGAGAGAGAGACTCGTAAGCAGACTCCATGCTATGGATGGAGTCTGATGTGGGGTTCCATCTCATAACCCTGAAATGATGACCTGAGCCAAAATCACAAGTCAGAGACTTAGCTGGCTGAGCCACCAAGGTGCTCCAAGTTCCCCATGATGATGATTGCTCACAGAATGTCAGGTGCTCTCAATACTGCTGTGGTCTGTTCACTACATGCATAGTAGAGTGAAATGCTATATTTCAGTTAGAGATTAGTGAAAAAAAGATGTAATATTTCCCACCCAAATCCACATAGCCTCTGAATTCTACTCACAGACCCTTGGGATGGTGAGAACCCCAGATGAAGAACCCAGCATAGAGAAAGCTCACAAGTAGGATCATATTCTTGAAATGCAGACATTTGAGGATTTCTGGCTTTTCCTGTTCTACTGTATCTGCCATACATTGTCAATAATTAGAAACTAATATAGTTGATAATTGTTGCATTTATGGGTGGACCTCATTCATAAATTTTTGTGAATATAGTATAATTAGAGTGAATTGTGCCCCTCACTGTGTAGAGTTAGAGTGGGACCAGAGCCTGGGACAAACACAGGTCATTGGAGTTCTCACTGAAGCCCCATCCTTACAAGCCTCTCCTTTGCTCTATGCTTCAGATCTCTTTCTAGGATGGGGGTTCTCATCCTTAACACTAGTGACATTTGGGGATGGAGAATTCTTTGGTGTGGGTCATGACAACCAAAATTATCTCCAAATGCTGCCAAATGTCCCTTAAGGACTAAAATCCCTCCTGATTGAGAGCTGTTGCTCTAGGACATGGTTTCAGCTGTTGACTCAATGGTCAGAGCCCCTATTTACTATGGCAGTTGTCACTTGCACAGGAATGCAGGTCTGCATATATTGGAATGACATCCATTCCCTTTATGTCCTGTTAACCTGTTACTAATAACACAGGGGAACATTCACAGATCGAGGGGCACTGTTACTGTGATCATGAGTAGAGCATGTTTTCCACTGTTCCCAATGTTCATCACTAGAAGTCAGGTAACACTTTCCCTCCAAATAATAGATGATTATACTTTTCACTGTGAAATGTTTGCAAACTGCTTTTGTAGTGACACGTGTGTTTTTGAGGACATGTTGCAAGTAGATGAGGGATTGTCCCTGAGTAGAAGAAAAACTGAGAAATGTTGGAACCATTTTGTAGACAGACTTTACTACCTCCTTTTCCTGGACAGCTTAAAAAAAAAAAAAAAAGAGACCTATTTGAAAAGAATAATTTGGCTGAGATACTGCCTGGAACAAGAAGGAGCTCGATGACATCTGGAATTCTGTTCTAATTGTTCAGTTACAGAACACTAAGAAAATCATCGTAACTTGTTCTTGAGTTAGCATCTCTCATCATTATGTATATATACATGGGCAAACAGTGATTTTTATTTGAAAATGTAACTGTTAACCATCATGTCTTATTTTATGTTTGCAAACCATTTTCTACCACTCTTTACCTTTCCATGTACTCATTACTATAAGACATTTCAGGGGCCAGGTAAAAACCAGAACATTCTCTCTCATTCTAGCTTTTCTTCTCTTGTGCTCTGCAGAGGATTACATTACCCCTCCCACTTTGGAGCCTGCTTTTGTATAGCATCATACAGTTTTCGGAGACCTTCCATACACATTTCCATATTGGATACTCCCCCAAATTCTTTCAGACTAGCATTAGTACTCCTATTTTAAATATAAAGAAACAACCTCAAGAGGTAGAACTTAGGGGTGCCTGGGTGACTCAGTTGGTTAAGCGTCTGCCTCCAGCTCAGGTCATGATCTCAGGGTCCTGGGATGGATCCTCACACTGGGCTTCCCACTCAGCGAGGAGTCTATTTCCCCCTATCCCTTGCTCTCTCCTTCTTCCCTCCTCTTATACTTGTGCTTGTTTTCTATCTCTCTCCTCTGTCTCTCAAGTCTTAAAAAAAAAAAAGAAAAAAGAGAGAGCTTACCAGCTCATGACCATGGTGTTGGATTGTCTAAATGAGGTCATTCTTGAGGCATATTGGTCTTATGCATCAGTGGAGAAGGGGCGAACAAGTACTAGGGTGCCATGAAGGCTGGGGTCATTACTGTGGGGGTCAATGCCATGTGGCTGAGAGTGGTGGAGAGAAATTTTGGCAGAAAGGGGCAGAGTGGACTCTACCTAGCATTGGTGTATGTGGATGTTATCATGAAGCAAGGCAACTGTCTCACCCAGAGCCTCCAAACTCTGCTTTTGTGAAAGAGCCTTGTCTGAGCCCCTTGTGACCGTGGCACATCAAAGTTCCTGACCTTAAGAAAAGGCAGAGGCAGGTTGAATAGTTTGTCTATAATGACATGGTGCAAAAATAAAACTCAGAGTTGGGCAGGGGTCCTGTTTAGGCAACATTCCCCCTTTAGAACTTCAGAGTTCTCTTTCATTTTGATGGTTCCACTTGGCTGGATCCTCAATGCGGTAATCAGAGTTCTCCAAAGAAACTGAACCAGGAGGAATATGGGACGACTTCTTAGAAGGGGTTGGCTCGTATGATCTGTCTTCTGGAAGCCCAGGGCCCAGGAGAGCCAGTGGTGTAATTCTAGTCCAAACCTGAAAACCTGAGAACCAGGAGAACAGTGGAGTAAGCCCCGGTCTGAGTGCTGGTGTCAGGGGGCAGGAGAATATGGACTTCTCTGCTCAAGCAGAAAGCAAACATTTGCCCTTCCTCTGCCCTTTTGTTCTACTTAGGCCCTCAAAGGACTGGATGCTGCCCACCCACCTTGAGGAGGGTGATCTTTACTCAGTCTACCAATTCAAATGCTGATCGTTTCCAGAAACTCACTGGAAGTCACACCCACAAATGCTTTACTAACTCTGGGTGTCCTTCAGCCCAGCCAAGTGGGCACATAGTTACCCATCATACTCCCCTCCCGTTTGAGGTCAGCCTGGCGCCCGCAAAGCTGTTGCTGCTCCCTCTGGGGCATGGGCCAGAGAGGATGCTTTAACAGCTTGCGCTGCCGCGGTAGACACCCTCTCTTGGATGTTGGAGGAGTAGCAATGCCATCCGTGGAACACGACCTCCTCGCCATATCAGAATCCGCTCTGCAGGGACTGCTGATGCCTCACAGTTGCCGCTCTGGGAATGGAATGGGGGTCAGAGAGCAGATTCCCTAGAGACCTCACACTCAATCCCAGCAGGGGCTCCTGTGTGCACAGTCACCTCCTGCAGGGCGACATGCGGGCAGGCTGGTAGATCAGGTGATAGGGTTCCAAATTAAGACCTGATTATTGGTATAATAATACTAATACCTCCTAAAAGGAGTTCCAGGGGGCACTTACTGAGGTTTTGCAACCTCCCTTATTTAAGAGACAACTTTACACGGCTTTTGGTTCACTTCTTCATTTCACTGATGCAGCCTGCTGAGGCTCTTAGCCAGCCTCTACCAGCCTTACAGTTCCTAAAAGAAACAGAGACTGAGCAGGAGACAGCCAAGAAAAGGCAATCATTTCATGCTTTGTCTTTCTTTCCTTTTTTTTCTTTCTTGTATTTTTCTTTTCTGGACCTGGGGCCTTTTGAACGTTTTCTTCCAAGATTTTGGTTTTCTAAGCACTCTAATGGAGAATGAAACTTGACTTTGCTGTGGGAAAGTGTCGGAAATAGTAGCCGTGGTGCTGGCTGGCTAATACCACGTGCCTTGGGCCATGGTTTTCCTAGGCACCTCTCCCAAGCTCTGGGCATGTCTATCTTAAGCTGTGTTGGAAAGCGTCGTGATGCCGTTGGCTTGGCTGTGTTGGAACATGCTACAGCCCTGGGTGTGCACACCTGCACCCCTTGGTGGCCCCCATATGCCCCAGCAGGCCCTGAGGTTGGAAGGAACTTCCTTATGACTTAGCAGTGCTCATCTCCTTCAGACTTAGGGCGCTCTCTGAAGACCTTGCTTCCTTTTAATTTTCTGGAATTTGCTTGTAGTTTGAGAGGGATAGAACCTAATGCATTTCATTAGTGCTTTTGAAACGCAGACAGAATTTCACTTGCGATTGAATTGAAAAAATGTCTCTGCCCTTGATGATTCTAGTGGGGTCTAAGGGATTCTAAGGCGGTTCAAATTGAGTTAAATAATTTCAGTGCATTTCTTGGGCAACAAGAATCAATCTCTTTGGAGTGTTTTGGAACAAAGCCTATGCATGAAAGAATTCATTCTTAAAGTTTCATATTATTGCTCTTTATTTATGAAGTGGTAGTAATCATCTCTAGATCTTTAAATCAGGAAGAGCTCTTTTTTTTTTTTTTTTTGCCACTTTTTGGCATAAATGACCCAGTTTCTCTTAATGGCATTTAAAAAAAAAGAAAAGGAAAGAGGATTATTATAGCATAAAAGAAAGACCCTGCTTTTTATAGCCTTTCTGGGATCCCCCTCTGTACAACCTGCTTCCTGATGGGGACCCACTGGGTGGTGTTCCCCAATTGGACTCTTCTGGGCTCCTGTGTCTTTAGACCATCTCTACCTCCCAAACCTGCCTTTCCCCCTAAACAGTATGGATGGCTCCGTCTCCTTCAGCACACAGAATCTTCTAGAACTTTAGGCTAACCCCATCTTCTACACCTGTGACAGTGTTTCCAGGGTCCTATGCAGATTTTCCAGAACTATAAGTCTTCTTTGAAAATCTGTAGGAACTCGAACAACCAAATGCAATTATAGGGGCTTTATTTGGATCATAATTTGAACAAACCAAAAGAAAAAACACAACATCTGTGAGACATCTGTACTGGTATTAGTTAATAGTAAGGATTTGTTATTCTGTTAAATTCTATGGGGGTTATACTTTTTTTTTTTTTTTTAAGTAGGCTCCGTGCTGGGCCCAACACAGGCTTGAAAGGAACTGACGACCCTGAGGTTTAGACCTGAGCTAAGACCAAGTGTAGGAGGCTCAACTATCTGAGCCACCCAGGCCCTCAAGATGTTATGATTTTTTAAAAATTCCTTTATCAGCTACAAAAGTAATTGCAGGTTAGATAATGTGATATCTGGGATTTCCTTTAAAATAATTTTTCAGAAAATAATAAGAGAAGGGCCATTGAGTAGATGAAAGAGAAGAGGTAAATTCTGGGGAGTGTTGAAGGTTAATGGTGATAGGTACATGGAAGTTCGCTATCCCAATCTCTACTATTATGCGTGCCTGGAAATTTCCATAATAAAAAGATTTTTTAAAAAAGATTCCTTTTCTAGGTGGAGACAGAAAATAGGAGCTAGCAAACAATACCATCAGCTGATAGGAAGAAGACTGGGATATTAGGGTGTGTTTTGTTTTTTGGCAGGTTTTTTTTTTTTTTTTTTTTTTTTTTTTCTGCTAATACCTACTCTGAAAATCTTTAAATACTTGTTTGTTTTTTAAAATTTTTTTGTTTACAAGATGGAAGTTGCTCTGGGGAAGTGACTATGCTTTACTAATCTCTTAATGCCTTCAGTGATAAATCAGTGTTTCCTGACTTTATTTGACATACCTTTTTTTTGTTTTAGGAATATAAACATCTATGATGATAGTAGTCTTCACGTTAAGTTGACCCTTGACGAAATATCTTCTGTTTTCTTGGGTAATAATTCCATGTCCTGGAGTCTACTTTCCTGATAACAGCATAGCCACATGAGCTAGCTAGCTAGCTTTCTCTCCCTGTTCCTTCTTGCCTCGTATATAAGGTTTGCACTTTGACAGCAGTCCTCCAACTATCTTTCAGCACAGTGCTCAGCCGTGGACACCGTAGCAGGGTGGCTTGGGAGAATTTCTTGAGATGTATGGTCAGACCATGAGGCGTATGGAAAACTGTACTGAGAAATGGCCCAGGCACCCAGGGATGTTTACCACAGGATAGAGAGGACATGGGGAAGACCTTTGGCATGCTGCCTTGTAAAAAGGATATGGCTTTAGTCTGTGTGACTCCAGAAGCAAGAGGCAAAACCATTTATATTACATTTTGTTATAAGGTACATGAGTATATTTACCTTTGGGTTAGGTCATTGTGCTAGAAAAAAATAGTTGGATACTGGGTGTGCCTGGATTGTCTTATCACAGGGGACTGACTGACCACTTGTCAGAGACTGAGGGTTTGCCTTCACTGGTTGAGAGATTGCCTATGGGACCTTGAAACACGTGATTCAGTGGGTCTGGATGTTGAAATTATTCTTGATTAACTGTGGGCCATAAAGGATTTTGAAGAGGGGAAATGAAGTCTTGATGCTCTTTTGACTAGGATCTTTTGTTGAATATTAGCCAGGGAGTCAGAGTATGCCCCAGTTTGGAGACACGTATAGCCCTCCCACTGGATGTATTTCTCAGCACCTTGAGCCATCTCTGCAAGCTTTGCTTTTTATAGCCTTTCTGGGATCCCCCTCCGTACAACCTGCTTCCTGATGGGGACCCACTGGGTGGTGTTCCCCAATTGGACTCTCCTGGGCTCCTTTGTCTTTAGACCATCTCTACCTCCCAAACCTGCCTTTCCCCCTAAACCGTATGGATGGCTCCCTCTCCTTCAGCACACAGAAGCTTCTAGAACTTTAGGCTAACCCCATCCTCTATACCTGTGACAGTGTTTCCAGTGTCCTAGGCAGATTTTCCAGAACTATAAGTCTTCTTTGAAAATCTGTAGCCACTCATACTTTATTTTCTTCCATTCTCATCCATGGTCATCCTCCACGTTCTTGGGACCCAAGTTTCCTGCATATTTTGGAGAGTCTCACACCTATGCATATATACAGAGAATGTGACAGGAGAGTAGGAGTTAAAGCCAGGATACTGCAGTTTGAAAGCCTGTGTCCCAACAATGACATTTTGAGGAAGAAGTCAGGGATTTTTTTGAGATCCATAGCAAGGCAGTGGATTAGGATCAGGAAAATGGATGTTAACCGGGGCCCCTTATGGTGATCACACCTGGCTCTCCCCCTTAGCCTATTCTCAGGATCATCAGGTTTTAGATATTCTTAGGCTGAGTGAAACATGACAGATTGCTATGGCAACTGAATTATAAATTCTCTTTTGGCAATGCATTTCTACTTCGGAAGGTGTTCTAGGATTTCTTCTTCAACCCACAGGCGTAGGATTTCCTAAAACATAACATATTACAAGCTTGTTTCTGCTCAAAATTCTTTGCAGGCTCCTGGTGCGCGTGTTTTGTGCCTTAAGCCACAATGTATGGCAGAGTGGTTTAAAGATAAATTGGAAATAAGGAATGCCCAGCTCTTTGACTTCTTTGCAGCTTTCTGGGAGACTGAGAAGAGATCTAAAAGCTCAGAGCTTCATCTAGGCGGTATAGCCTAAGCTAATGATGCCAGATATTTAAAGCAGAAACTGAGGCCACGACAATTCTCTAGCATGTGAAACCAGTCTCTTCCAAGGCACAAACGTGAGCCCACAAAATATTCTCAAACCAGAACTAGTGTTTCATCAGCTAGCCAGAGGGAAGAATTCTACTCCCTCTTGGTTTCTCTGCAAAGTGCAGCCATTCCATGACGATGTGAGCCTTGCTGAGCTCAGGCGTCCTTATCAATGTCGGCAAAGATTCCGTGGCCGGGGAGGTTGTGCTACGGGCTGTAGGCTCAGAGTAGAGTTAGGACTCGCAAAGCTTGATAGACTAACATTCATTGAGCATCCAGCAAGTTCGAGGCATGGAGTGAGGTGGTGAGTGAAGACAGGAGCAAACACACATGTTGCTTTGGAAGAGCTGATCGTCAAGTGTAGAGGAGAGGACGAGGTGTACATGACTATGATGTATATCCCAGAGACAGACCTATGTATTTGATAACAAAATATAACATGATTGGTTTTCATTGTTGCTTCTGCAAGACGGATGCAAATAGAGAAACTCCAAGTGCCACGGGGGTCAAAGTGGGTGGATTATATGCAGTGGGGAGGGATCAGGAAAGGTTGGAGGTGGCATTTGAGAGTGGCCATGGGGAGGGTGCTGGCCAGGCTGATGGCAATAGAGAGACATGCCGGGTGGAGGAAGCGTTAGGAATAGACTCAGGAGCGATCTTTGGGGCATGTTTAGGGAACAGTGAGAAAAGTTCAGTGGGCCTGTAACTTAATGCTTGTGAAAGAGGAATTTTAAGTCAGAAATCTAAGTGAGGATCATCTCCTGGCAGCTCTCACTGCCCTTGAAGGTTTCTGAGCAGAGAAATGACATCATGCCAGTGACCAACATCTGTTCCCCAACCAGGGGAACATCACCCAGAGATTACTTTCCCTTCTAGAAGATTAAAGTTACAGACAGTGGGCTCATGGGACATCTGTAGAAGGCCTTTCCAATCTGGTTTTGTCTACTTATTTTCTTTCCTGTGTTCTGACGCTTCCAGAGACTCCTTCCCCCCACTGACTTTTAAAAATAAGTGATTTATTCTTCAAACCTGTCAAGGGATTGTCTTTCTTCTCTCACAAAAACGGGAGGCAAAGAAAGGTTGTCAAAAGTCTGAATATCAACAATTTGGCAAGAATCATAACATGAGTATGTTTCCCAGAGAAGTGAAGTCTCCCCTTCTAGGCTGTGCATTGGCTTTAGGGGAATTGGCCCTTTCTGTATATTCTGCACTATGAGATGTGACATCTAAATGGGCTTTTATTATTATTATTATTATTATTATTATTATTATTATTATTACTAACCAGATTCTGCCAAAGGAAAGTGGTTGGAAAGGCAAGCTCATTAGGATTCCAATAACTGAGAGACTTACTCTCTACACCTCCTGGGATGCCTTGAACACAGGTTGAGGGGGGAACGGTTGGGGGGAAGAAGAGCAGGGAAGGAGGAAGGTGAGAACAGGGAGGAAACTGATGGACCAAAGTGGGAGCAGGAGGTCAGGGCCATTGGACAGACAGGGCAGGACATCAGTGTCCAACATGGCCGCCTGGGTGCCTGATGCTGACCCCGCCCCCCGCCGGGCTAGATAGGGGGCCTCATTTTGGGGAGAGGTGAATAGACTCCACGAGGTTCTGTCAACTGCCCATGGCCATGCACCTACTCAGGGAGGTGCTGGATAGTAACCTGGGGCTCCTGATGCTGAGAAGCCAGGAGAAGGGGGAGGAAGGAGGGTGGGTGTGGGGCCTGGCCAGGAACAGGTGCAGGTGTCACCCCCGAACCCTCTGGGCAGGGTGGGGGTCAAGCTGGGTTTGCAGGCAGAGCGGGGAGCCACACAGCAGTCAGTGCAGTGTGGACTGGTCAGGCTGCAGGCTTCGCTCACAACCGCAGCGCCTCTGTGGAAACCAGAGCACCATCTGGAGAAGTGGACGAAACAAGAGAGGATAGGACAGGGAGGAAATACTTAGGAAGCCTGAAGGGGTAGCCTGGGGGTGGATGGTGACAGCAGCTGCACAGCCACGTGAATGTACCAAATGCCCATGAACTTCATGCATACAGAGGGTTCAAAAGATGCATTTTATGTTCTCTGTTTTACTTTAATAGAAAAAAAATCATTAAAAAAAAATGAAGGCTTGACTTTTCTGCTGGGCAGTGAAGTTTGCCAGTGGGCGGGCTTTCTGGCTCCCCATTCAGTAAGTGGCCACGTTGGGGTGCATGTGGGGGCCGCTGCCTGCTCTGGGCTGCCTTCACAGTGGATGGCATCAAGCCGCAGAGGATGTTATCAAGCTGATGAGTTAAGAGGTCACCTTTCTCAGGGGACGGGAGTGGAATTCCATGTTTCTTAACTGAGTTTTTAAAAGCTGGGGCTGACGTCCTTCCTCACTCAGGTTGCCATCCTCATTCATTTTAAATCGAATATCCAGACTGCTCACAAGTGGGTTATGGAAGAGGAGGAGAGGCGGTCCTCAGGAATGGTGGTTTCAGGTTTTATTTTTTGGTAATTAGAACACTGTCTCCCAGGCGAGTATCCTATATAGTTTCTGTTTCCAGGGGAGCATCCAGGAGGGATAGTTTTGCAAGAGTGTGCTCTTGTGTGTGCTGTTGAGGGTCAGGGTTCGGGGGAAGCCAAGGTGGGAAGGCTGAGCCCCCATGAAAACTCCACTTGAGCTTCAGGTTTGCAAATCTCCTTTTTTGAAAACCTCAGTAGTCTAGTGGAGAAGTGCAGAGCACGCCTTTTAAGACGGATGGCCTGATTTCAAGTCCAAGCTCCATTGTAGCCCATGGGGCTTTAGGCAAGTTATTTCAGCTTTCTGGGTATCGTTTTTATAATCTCTAAAACGGGGGAAAGAGTGCAACGTACTGTAGGGGTTAGATGTCAGGATTTAGTAAGAAAATGTATCCCAGACACCCAGCACAGTCAGTGCCTGACATGTAGTAGGTGCTCAGTAAATGGTAGTTACTCTTATTCTTTGTTTAACACTGGAATATAGCAAAGATGAAGCCCCAAGTCTGGGGATCTTGATGCTTTGGGTAAGGAGCTACCCCCATCACCAGAGACGCCTTCCAAGAGCCATTTACCAGCTCTGGCCAGTCATTGATGGACTGCGACAGTTAGCATGCTTAGCAACTGTTCATGACCCGTCAGTTTGTGAGCCTAGATGCCATTTATGCAGGGCTCCCAGTCACTGCCAGGCCCTGGGCAAGCCCTTCTCTTTCCTGAGCATGGTTTTCTTACCTTCAGTGGCCGAGTCTCTGTGATTCCTTCAGGGTGAGGACTCTGTCAAAGCACATCTCCCTGGGGGCTGACTGTCTCCCTGCTCTGCAGTGGGTTCGTGCCCTGGGTGCTCACCAGGGCTGCGTTGGTGCTGAGCGCCCACAGAAGGAACTGCATGGGGCTCTGGCATCCATGTAAATGCAACCCTTCCAAGAGCTTGACCTCTAAATATTTAAGAATTTCTTTAAAAAAAATAAGATTGTATTTATTTGAGAGAGACAGAGATAGCGAGAGACCACACGCGCAGGGAGGACAGGGAGAAGCAGGCTCACTACTGAGCAGGGAGCCCAACGTGGCATTCCATCCCAGGACCGTGGGATCATGACCTGAGCTGAAGGCAGACGCTTAACTGACTGAGCCACCCAGGGGCCCCTATTTAGTAAGTTCTAATTGCCCATGCAAAAAGGTTTGAGTGCATTATCTGTGTAAAAAATGTGTTGTAAATAAAATCACAGCATCCTTTACACACTCAGACCCACACCCCTCCCAAAGGCAACCATGTTAATGGTAAGGATCCTTCTAGATCCCTGAGCAGGGTTTTATAAATAAAAATGAAATAAAATAATTTTGTGGGCTTCCCCTCCCCAATAATAGCCTACAACATGAATGGTTGTAAAACCTGATGGTTTTTGATAACGTGGTAATACATGTTGAGCTCTGACCCCTTTCATGCTGTAATTTTCATAGCATTTTGTAGGGTGAATGGGCTTTAGTTTATTTAGCTGTTCCTTTATAAATTGATGGGCATGAAAGTTGTTCCCAGTTTTTCAGTCTTATAAAGAATTCTGCATGACGGTCCTTGTTTGTGCCATTAGGAGCAAGTGTGCATATTTTTCTAGCTAGGGCCTGAGAAGAGGGAATTAGTCACCGCGTATAGGTTACATTCAGTATGAAACAAGATTTACTGGCTTTATTCCTTCCATAGGAATGAGACAGAGATAGAATCAAGAGTGTATATTTTTTAAAGATTTTATTTATTTTATTTGACGCAGAGAGAGAGAGAGAGAGAGAGAGAGAGAGAGAGAGAGAGGTATCACAGGTAGGCAGAGAGGCAGGCAGAAAGAGAGGAGGAAGCAGGCTCCCAGCTGAGCAGAGAGCCTGATGTGGGGCTCGATCCCAGGACTCTGAGATCATGACCTGAGCTGAAAGCAGAGGCTTAACCCTCTGAGCCACCCAGGTGCCCCAAGAGTGTATTTAAAAATAATGGGCAGGGTGATGGAACAGAAAAGAATATACTTGAAATTAATTTTAATTTTTAATTTTTTAAAATTTAAATGCAGTTAATTAACATAGAGTGCATGATTAGTTTCAGAGGTGAAGTTCAGTGATTCAGCAGTCACATATAATACCCAGTGCTCATTCCATCACGTGCCCTCCTTAATGCCCATCCCTCAGTTACCCCATCCCCCATCCCCCTCCCCTTCAGCAACATAGCAGCTCAGACCAGTCAGAATGGCTAAGCTTGGAACTAATTTTTAAAGTTGAAATTATTAGTCTATAGTGCTTGACTAATCCAAAATATGTATAGAGATGCATAGGTGCATTTTAAGGTTTTTCACACATCCTTCTGGATTTAAAAAATTTAGCCCCAAAATTTATATAGTCACATCACATATACACACATGAGTTCTGGGTAAATTCAGGAAATACACGTGAAAAATTAAACTTGAAACAACAAGCATAATGCTTTTAGAAAACAATTTGGTAACATAAAGCAAAATTCTTAGGAGTGTTTATTTTTACTTTGAATCTAATCTAATAATTCCATTTCTCTTTAATATTATTTAAAATAGTACAGCATTTAGACAGGGTGTATAAAAAAGAGTATGGATGAGTAAATTAAAGAATAACCTCATTAAAAATAGTAATGGAGGGGTGCCTGAGTGGCTCAGTTCATTAAGCATTGGGCTCTTTTTTTTTTTTTTTTAAGATTTTATGTATTTATTAGAGAGATAGTGAGCAAGAGAGAGCACAAGCCAGGGTAAGGGACAGAAGGAGAGGGAAAAGTGGAGAGCCCAATGCGGGGCTCCAACCCAGGACCCTGAGATCATGACCTGTGTCAAAGGCAGATGCTTAACTGACTGAGCCACCCAGGAGCCCCAAGCATCTGACTCTTGATTTCCGCTCAGGTGATGATCTCAGACAGGGTCAGGAGATCAGTCCTTAATTGGGCTCTTTGCTGGGCATGGAGCCTCTTAAGATTCTCTCTCTCTCTCTCTCCGTCTCCCACACTCACAGGCAAGCACACATGTGTGCCACTGTGTGTGTGTGAGGGGGTGTGCACATGCTGTCTCTGAAATAAAAAAATTATTAAAAAAGCTAATGGAATAGAACAATGACATTCTTAGATTTTAATTTTCTTAAGTGTGAGTTTTATAAGCAAAATTTAAAATTGAAAATAGAGCAAGTTTATAACCAGGTTAAAAAAATTATGCCAATGAAAAAGAAAGTTGTCTTTGAGGGTGACTTTTTATTTTTTTTCTGTTTTTCAGTAGTTTCCAAATTTTAGATGAATTAGCATGTAATAGTTTTATAACTTGTTGTCAGCCAATAGTTTTTGGGCACTTACTGTGTGCCAAGCTTCTATTAGGCACTAGTGCTATCGCGGTAAAAATGAGAGACTAAGTCCTTGTTTTATGGTGTTGTGGGGGAACGAAACCCTTAACCACTGATAGGTGGGCTTGATAGAGCTCAGGCAGGGTTCTGAGGTAGGCAATCAGGGATGTCACACACGGGTGGTAAGGGAAGACATCTGAGGTGGGGACACAGGAACCAGAATGCTGCAGACGAGCTTGCCATGCAGAGCCATGGAACAGCATTCCAGAAGGATGGAACAGCAAATTGTTGAAGAAGGTGGCTAGGAATAATGTAGGTTTCTTATATAATGGAATCCTCATGAAGGCATATTTAAAATTTCTCCTTGCGGCTAGTATCCACTTTTCATTTGTCACAGAGTCTGGCTGTAACCGTGCCCTGAGTAGAATTCTGCAATAGTAGAATTCTATGCCTTTCCCATGTACATTTAGTGTGGACCGTGCTGTTGAAACTTTCAAGCTCACACAGACTTGTGCCAGATACTGCCCCAGAAAGGACCACCCTTGAAAGTTGGCAGAAACCCATCACTGTGCTTTAGTATCCATTTGTCATCTGTTCTTTAAAGGTTTTCCAATAATATTTTTACCTAATATTCACTGTGAATTGATTCAGGGACATGAGTTGACTGAGCCTGACAATATGTAGGAATAATAGTATTCCATGGCCTTCAGGTTGACTATGTCTATGCATAGTAAATTATGCATTATTAGTAGTAGTATAATATTACCAGGACCTCCACCTAACAAAAGAAGGAAAGCCTCGACATAGCCAGCAAGTGGCTGAGCCAGGTTTGAAGCCAGATCCCACCAAATCCCACCCCCAGCTCTTTCTACTCGAAGAAGAGACTGGTCCAGGGCCCCCTGTTTTGATTCTAGCAGAAAAACCTGTTTCTGGGTCTGATAAACTCTCCCAAACGGGCAGACTGCAGGCTGAGTCAGGCCCTGGATGTGGCCATGTGGACAAGTCATCTGTCGCTGAGGAGTAAGCAGGCGCACACTGAGAGCTCGTAAATGTCCGTCATATTCTCCAGTAGGGCTCGAGGCAGGAGCTCTGTGGGGTTTTCGGCCAGTGACGATGCCAGGAAAACACTCTAGCCATTGGGAGGAAAACTAGAGCCTGGTCCTTAGCTGCCCTTCTCAGGGGAAGAGCTTGGAGACTGAACCCCACGTGCTCAGAACACAGGACCTTGAAAGACCTCAGTGAATGAGCATCAGATGAGAGGGGAGTGGGGCCCACGGTGCTGCTGGGGGAGAGCAGGCGTGGAGCAGGCCGGCTCTGGGTTCCCCTTCTCAGTAGGCTGCTGGGGCCATGGCCCAGCCTTCCCACTCTAAGCACCCTCAGGGGCATGCACTGAGATCAGAGGGGACTGTCTTTAGATCTCCCTGGATCACATTCATAGGCCCACAGTGCAAGGTGGAAGCTTTGACTTGTTTCTTGACCTACCATTCCCTTGGGCAGCAGCAGCGACCCAAGGCACGGAGATGAAGTAGCTCTGGGCACTTCACTCAGTGAGAGTCAGCACCCCCCAGGACAGGGGCAGGAATAGGCTCGGCCCCTTTACCCCTAGTTGGCAGCACATCTGTCATCAGCTGGGTTTGGGAGAGGAGGTTGCATCATCAGGCCCTTAGCTTTCCTCTCTCAGAGTCTGAGATGCCACAGACGCCAAGCACACACACATCGGAAGCCAAGTGGTCAGATATTTACAAAAACCCGAGATTCCAGTGACCATGGACAGCAGCCATGCCTCCCCTGGGATTCCTTGCATCAGCAAGTCTATAATGGGCCTACTTTACCCAGGAGTCTTGTCTCTGCGGTACCTTGGAAAGTACGTGGCATTCACTAAGAGCTGCTAGCAGTATTCTTACCCAGGGATCTGTGAGGTCACTTCTTTCTCCCCTTAGTAGGTTTAGAAAAGTTGGAATCTGTACTCTGTGGTCTAGCGCTCTCCAGTCTTCTTTATGTCCTAGACAATGGAAAATGACATTTGCCAAACTCGCTGCCGGGATGCAGATTCACCCACAAGAAGCTTAGCAACTAAACTGAAATGTCACAGAATGGGACAAGTTCGCTTTCCATCGTGAGGTCTGTTTGCATGCAATTGCGTAATATTTATAGAGAAAGAACAGTGGGGATTTAAATTCATTCCTCTTATATATGAATGGTAATAAAAGTGTCTTCAAAATTAATTTTAAAAGTTAATATACTCCTTGACTCATGCCATTTTTCAACCATACTGAAGGATTTTTGTAGCTGACACTGAACAACAGCTCCCTGGGGGAAACGCTGTGGGCTGCAGGGGATCAAGAGGATCAAAGTGCCCACACCCTAGTAGTCTGTTCTCGTTGCCTGTTGGTGGGCTCCACCTCAGCCAGCTGAGATCTGGGGTAAAACAGCTATAGGGGGCTTATTTAGTGCAGAACCCATACGCATGGCTGATAGGTTAGTGTTAAAGAGAGAGATGATATATGCAGCATTTCTTAACTTTATTTGGAAAAAAAAATCCCTTTGTCCCCATGCAAGCATCTCATAGGTTGAGAAGCCCTTTGTAAACTTCACTTGGGGCAACACTTTGTAGTGAATTTATGTCAAGATAGAACTTTGCTTCTCTGTAACTAAACTTAACCAATAAATTTATCCTTTCATGATGGCAGCTGGTGACCTAGGGCAGCACAGAAGTTTCTGGTTTTAATTAGGGTCAGTTGAGGACTTAAGTCCTGGCTCTCAAAGAGCCTGTGCCCATCCCATCCACACCCAGCCATGGCTGCTCCCTGGAGCCAGCTTCTGAAATGGGATCCCATTAACCTGAGTGTCCCGTAACTCCGTATCTCTCCTTAAAACTCACGGTCTTTTCTCCTTATTCTGAAACTTTTATGGGATTTGATATGGGGATATAGAAAACAACCCAGCCAGCTGGGTGGATGGGGAGAGGATCAGAGACGTGAAATGCATTAATTTCAGCAGTCCCCAAACCAGTTCCTGATTATCTCAGACCAGGGAGTCAAAAACAACTTTCTTCTTGAGAATCAGAATTTCAGAAAGATCATGGTAAACTCAGCACTCCCTTTCTTTTTTTTTTTTTTTTAAGAGTTTATTTATTTATTTGACAGAGAGAAATACAGCCAGAGAGGGAACACAAGCAGGGGGAGTGAGAGAGGGAGAAGCAGGCTTCCCCCAAGCAGGGAGCCTGATGCGGGACTTGATCCCGAAACTCCAGGATCATAACCTGAGCCAAAGGCAGTCGCTTAACCAACTGAGCCACCCAGGCGCCCCTCAGCACTCACTTTCAAAAGGTAGCTTTTGCTTCTCTGTTACTCACTTTTAAGTCGTTGAACTTGTTTCTATTTCAGTCTGCACCCTTCTCTTCCTTTATTAAGTGCAAGCTGTGTGCTGGGGTGCTGGATACAAGAGTTGCAACCATTATACTTGAGGGGTTCATAGTCAACTTGGACTTGCCAAGAGGGCACAATGGGATAAAGTTGACAATGGAATCAGGGAATGGTGACAGGGCTCTGCCTGGAGGAGTCATGGAGGGCTTCACCGAGGAGGTGACTCTTGAACTGAGACTTGGAGAAGCAAAAGAATTCTGTCGGTAGGATAAAAGTGTGAGGAGTGGGTTGGTGGAGATTTTCCATGCAGAAAGAACTACATATGCAAAGGCATAGCTATGGGAAGGAGCCCAGTTTGGCTAGGGAGAAGCACTTCGGTTAGGAAAGCTCAAGTGTAGGTCAACAACCCTATTAAAAGCTCTGTTTATTGTTCATTCTATGCTAGGTGCTATGTCAAATGTCAGATGTGTTATACATATTATCTGATTTCATCTGCAACGTAAGTCTATGGTGGAGGCATTCGAATCCCCACATTCCTACCCAGGATAGTGGCCACCTCCTGCTTGCCTGGGTATAGTGGTGGGAGGGGAGGGGGGAGTGGAGAGAGTCAGGTGGAGGGGTGCCTACCTGCTCCTGCTCCCTGTCCTGATCGCTGTCTTTCCCTACCCCCACTTGCCAGTCCTCACTCCCTCACCTTCCAGCCACAGCCTGTCTGGGCGTTGGCTTTCCCATCCGTTGGGCTCCTGGCACAGGGAGACAGCCCCTTTGACTTTGGGTGGAGCAAAGAACCAGAGGCCAAGTCAAATCCAGTCATAGGAGCCTCCGGTTGTTTCTCCAGAGTCCTCAGCAGAACTGCCCCGTTGTCATTTCCATGGCTTGGGAGGTTTTTTTGTTTTTCTCAGTAGCTCTGGGTGTCATCCAGCCTGTTGGTGCTGAATCATTCAGGAAATCATTCTGCACAGACTTGGCCCTGCTGCCCACTTCCTCACACACCTCTGTCTCTCAGGGCGCTTAAACAATGATGGAACAAAGACAAGGGCAAAGAGACCTTGGAGAACTTGGGCTGAGGCCTACCCACCCCCATCCCCCAAGAGTTCCTGACACACAGAAAATGAGAGAGTCCCTCCTTCTTCGCTTGACTGGGTCAGAAAACAGCACAATGTAAACTTCCAGAATTGAGAAATTGCATGACCATCTGATCCCCAGATCTCCATATTGATAGTGAATGTTCCTGAGCAGCGCACATCTGTAGGTTCTAGGGAGCTCATCTTTCCAGGGTTGCCAGGGAAGCATTTGGGAAAGAGTTGGCTAATCATTTTGCAAAGACGTATTCTGTTCATTTCTTCCTGTAGGTTTAAAATTGGCAGCAGTCCATTAGATGGAGTGAAAAGGATCCTTGACAGGATTGTTGAGAGCCCGGAGTAGTAATCATAAATCAGTGATTGAAAGTGGTGTCAGATGAGTAGTGTAGAGGGGCACTTGGGTACAGGGTGTTTTTCCTGTCCCCTGGCTCTCCCTTCATTCTTCACTTGGGGGCTGTTTCCCCTCCAAACCCATGCCATTGTCAGCTGTTGTCTTTGCATCTCTATTTCCCCGGGGCCTCTCTGGAGATTAAGGCTTGGAAGATTTCCCTGCAAAGGGCCAAATAATAAATATTTGAGGCTTTTTGGACCATACAGGCTATGTCGCAATAACTCAGCTCTGCTACTGTGGCACAGAAGTAGCCGCAGACAGTATGTAAACAAATGAATGTGGCTGTGTTCCAATAAAACTTTATTCATAAAAGTAGGCAGGGGCCCTGATTTGGTGCACCAGCCATAGATTGCTGACCCCTGGTTGGGATTTTAATCCTCTCCTTTTTTTCATTCTATTATTTGAATCCTAAGAAGAGGAAAAAAGTGTTAAGAAGGAAAACTGTCGGTCTGTGTTGTTTCTTTTGGACTTGCTTTTCCTCATTTTTAACATTTCAGAAAGTACACTTTGTCTTGTCTTTATAGGTGGTTATTTAAATTGAAAGCAGCTGTGGAAGGCAAGAATCCTCTCTGAGTATTTGCTATGTCTGTTGCCATGAAATGGTAATTTTTAATGCACTTTTTGTTTAGTTACATACAGAGTTTATTGATATATTACAGAATAACTCAGGAAAACTTTATACCATCCAGTGCCAGACATGGTCTAATAAATGCTTCTTGTTGGAACGAGTGCATATACAGAAGCTGGAACTGTTTTGAAATTTAAGAATCACTTAGCAGTGTCTTGATGTTATGTAGATTCTCTGTGGTGATTCTGTGCAGTCAATCTAGATGGTAACATGGATGGAGTTCCTTTATATTCTTGTGAAACGTTCTTACAGCATCTGAGAGCCCTAGGGAAAGCAGGGAACACGGGTGAGAAACTTTCCAGGTTTGTCCTGTCATTGGAGATGGGTGACCACACTGAGACCACTGAGCCTCACAGGTGCAGAGAGGTCCATTTGGCACCCTTCCCTGTCAGCCTGTGGTCCTAAGGATAGAGGAGGATTAGCAACTAGTGAGCAGTCTTGCAGTTCATGGTAGCTAGGCACAAGCACCTGACTCCTCTCCCCCAGCTCCCATTGAAACGCTCAGTGGCAGTGCCGAAACTATTTATGACAAAATGTCAAGAGGAAACAATTAGAACTGGTGGCGTGATCCCAGTGGCTTGATATAAGTCTAATGATCCCAACTCTGTTTAAATATTTACCTATACTCACAGAAACAGTCCTAGGAGGAAATACATTAAAATGTCAAAGGTGGCTGTCTTGGTACAATAGAATGACTGATGATTTTGTCTTTTTTTTGTCCCATAGTTTAAAAAAGTTTTTCTTTCTTCTTTCTTTCTTTCTTTCTTTCTCTTTCTTTCTCTTTCTATCTTTCTCTCTCTCTTTCTTTTTTTAAAAAAGATTTCATTTATTTATTTGACAAAAAGAAACACAGCTAGAGAGGGAACACAAATGGGGGGAGTGAGAGAGGAAGAAGCAGACTTCCAGCTGAGCAGGGAGCCCGATGCGGGACTCAATCCCGGCCCCGGATTATGACCTGAGCCGAAGGCAGACGCTTAACGACTGAGCCACCCAGGCGCCCTGAAAAAGGTTTTTCTATATTAAGCGTTGCTTTTATAGTTCAAAAGGAGTTTTTTTTGAAAAGATGAAGAAGAGGTATCATAGCCAACCTCTGGTCTTGCTGAGGATAAGAGCATAGGCTCCCCTCCAGCCATCTGCCCATCCACCCTGGAGCAGGCACCCCATTGGTAATGTAAAGTTTTCCCAAGAAAGACATCCCTGTTACAGGCTAAAGCTAGGCCACTCAGAGCTCTGCTGGGTGAGGGCTTTCTCCTCCTCAGCCAATCAGCACTGGTGACTAGGAATCTGTTGTTTTGGGGTTACCTGATAAAATTGTTTCTCTTTGGTTCTTCTTCAAAGAAAATGTGGCAATACCTAATTCAGCTTAACTCGTTCTTTCCCCACCTCTGCTTACCAAAAACTACCACACAGCTAAATGAGCAAATGCCATGTCTTTTTATATATATTTTTAAAGAAGACTTATAAAGAAATTAATTTCATTTGGAAAGCATCCCAAAGAAAGGACAGTTTCTTAAACACATGTATTTGAAAGCTTAGCTCTTGTGTAGTAATTCTTGCTTCCTTCAGAGGTGATGGGCAGGATTCAGGAGACTTCCTTGAGAAAGTATTGAAAATGGCCTCCTTATTTTATAGGGTTAGCCTTATTCTTAGTGTCTCCACTTGCAGGCATAGCCCACTTTTTACAGAGAGAAAGACCTTCTGCCTGGGAGCGGGATTGGTGACATTGGGCAAGTTACCAAAGGTCCTTCTGTGTCTTTCTGCTCCAAATCAAACCCTGTCTAGCTCAAGGGGAGGCTGTGGGGATCAAGAATGACATATTCACTAAGAAACTCCAGTCATCCTGCCCATCTCATCTTAACTAACCCTGTCACATACTTCCAAGTGACCTTTCATTCCATCTTGGCTTCTTCGGGCCATCGTCAAAGTGGTCTTCCTCTTGCTCTTACCCTTAGAGTAGGGAACACCTGGCCCCTTGGAGAATGTTGATGTCTTAGCAGTGATCACTAAAGTGCTACCAAGAGGACAGATCTTGTTGCATCCCACTATGTCTGCTTCTATTTATTGTTTTAAAAAGAAGTTTTTGAAGAATGTCATAAAATAGAACTTAACTTTCTCTTTGATGTTATGTTCCAACACAGTATTGGATTCTGTCCTTCCAAAATTTGAACAAACATGTTAAAACCCAGTATTCTTATTTTAATAGAATTTGCTTGGACACTTTGATCCTGCTCTTGGTTGAAGGATCTGTTGTACTTTATAGAAAGAGTGTGATTTAATGAGAGAGTTGATATAAAGTGCTTAGCCTAGTATGTGGCCATAGGAGACCCTCAGTAAATTATACAGATAATGTCTGGTCATATACAACATAAATAAGAAGTCCTCTGACCTCACCTGTGCCCACCCTCTTTTCTCTTCAAAGGGCTCATTTTGACCAGAAGAGGGCACTATTGAATGTGTGGTTCCGGGGGACCAAAGCCTTTCATTAAATGAGGTTTGGGGAATGCTTAACCGCATTCAGATTTTTCAGGGTATGACTCGAATGGCCAGCATGACGAGGCTACAAAGGCAAAGGTGAAACAGGCCTTGAGGAGTTTGTCATATGACCAGGGCAGTGAGGGTCCTGCCAGTGCCATGTGATGCTCGGCTTGTGCTGTGTATGTGCTTGCAGACATCAGGTATGGTTGGAGGCTCTGTGGAAAGTAGCGTGGAGATGGTCTGGGGAACGGTTACAGGATCGGCAGACACAGGTGGGCAAGCCCAGCCCTCCAGGAGGAAGGAGGAACATGTCAGAGGCCCAGAGATGAGAAAAAAGCAAGACCACCAGGAGCCAGGCTGCTTTGGGCATAAAGTATGTGAACAGAAGAATGAAATGTAAGAGGGCAGATGTAGGCTGAGTCCAGTCACAAAGGTCAAGGATCTTGAGAGATTGACATTGATCTCAAAATAATGGCTAACATTTAGTGAGCATCTACTCTGGACCAGGGGGTCTTCGTCTGTTGGAAATGCCATAATCAAAGTCCACAGACTGGGTGACTTACAAGCAACAGAAATGTATCTCCATTCTGGAGGCTGGAGGTCTGAGGTCAGGGTGACAGCCCCGTTGGGGGAGGAGCCTCTTCTAGGTCACAGATTTCTAATCAGAGTTTCACACGGCAGGAGGGGTAAGGGGGTCCTCAGATCACTTTTATGAGGATATCAGTCCCATTTGTGATAGACCAAAATCACCCCCAATCACCCTAATCACCCCCAAAGACCCCATCTCACGGTACTATCACATTGGGCATTAGGATTTCAGTATAGGAATTTTGGAGGGAATACCATAGCATGGGTTATGGAGGGTTTTGGAGGGAATTCAAACCATAGCATGGGTTATGGTTCTAAGCACTTTATAAGCAAAACTCATTAAATCCTTGAAACAACACTATGAGCCGGGTACCACCACTATCCCACTGTACACACGAGGAAACTAAGACGGTCGGGTCCCCTGGCATGCAGACTCTGAACTGAGAATAATATGCAAGAAGTTTGTCTTTTTGTTTTGTTTTTGTTTGTTTTGAGGTTTTTTTAGGTTGCTTCTCGAGAAGGGGTGGGAAGGAGCGGGAAGAGCAGGATGGGGCAGAGGAAGCTGGGCTGCTGTGCAGTCTGCAAAGGCCGTACCCTAGCCCATGGGGAGATTTATGGCTGAGTTCCCTTCAGCCATGTTCTAGGTTGGGATGTGGTCCTGCCCTTCATTCCCCTGTGTCAACCGGTCACTGGATGTGGGTGCCCAGGAAGGAGGTGCGGTGCTCCCTGAAGGCAGGGGCAGTTGCTCGAGACTCAGCGGAGGGCTGCTGGACCAGCAGGGTCCAGCTGCCATAGCACAGATCCCACCACCCCGAGTTTAAGAAGCTTACTCAAGGTCACACCACTCATCAGTGGAAGAGGCGGAACCTGCCACCAGCTGGGCGTCAGAGGCTGGCAGGTTCACCATTGCACGGCACTGCAGTGTATACAGTGGCGCTCAATGGAGATTGTGAAGTAGAATTCAGCTGCAGCTCAGACCTTACTTTGGTGGCCCAAGTCTTAATGGTGACATGTAGAATAGGTGGGAGAAGAGTGATTTGGAGGTAAGTTTTGTTTTTTTTTTTTTTTTACGATGAAGGGAATACTATCATAAATAGATAGAAAATTCTGAAAGTACAAAAGAATACGCAGTGAAAATCTCCTCCTCACTCCTGTGCTGTTGCTCCCTGGACACAGCCATCCTCACCAGTTTCTTCTATCTGCTTCCAGACACAGTATATGCATAGTTGGGTATAGACAGATATGGATACCCTATTTTGGTCCTCTTGTATCACAAGATCCACACTGTTCTGGGCCTTGATTTATAATAATATAACCTTGATCTTGCTATAGTGCCAGATTTTTTTTTTTTAAGATTTATTTGACAGAAATACAGCCAGAGAGGGAACACAAGCAGGGGGAGTCAGAGAGGGAGAAGCAGGCTTCCCGCCGAGCAGGGAGCCCGATGTGGGACTCGATCCCAGGTCTCTGGGATCATGACCTGAGCCGAAAGGCAGTCGCTTAACCAACTGAGCCACCCAGGCGCCCCTCTATAGTGCCAGTCTTACACAGCTGCCCTTTTCTTATAGGTGGCAGGGTATGGATTTACTATTACTTACTGAACCATCCTCTCTTGATAGGCATTTTTAGGTTGCTCTCAATTTTCTCCTCCACCCCCAGCTTTATTGAGATATAATTGGTACCTAATATTATATAAGTGTACAAGGTGTTGATTTGACTCTTTTAGGTTATAAAATGATTACCACCTGAGCGTTACGTAACACCTCCATCATGTCACATAATGACCTCTTTTGTGGTGAGATCACTTAAGATCTACCCTCTTAGCAACTTTCAAGTATATAATACAGTATCATTAATTAAAATTACCATCTTTACATTAGATTCTGATAACTTATGATCTAATAACTGGTAGTTTGTAACTTTTGACAATACCTCCCCATTTGCCCAACCTCCCAGCCCCCAGTAACCACTATTCTGTTTCTCAGTTTAGCTCAGTTTAGCTTTTTTATATTCCACATATAAGTTATAGGACTAGTGTTTCTCTGACTTATTTCACTTAGCATAAGTGAATTGAGCCCTGCGTCTGGCTCCCTGCTCAGTGGAAAGCCTGCTTCTCCCTCTCTCTCTGCCTGCCTCTCTACCTTGTTGCGCTCTCTCTCTCTTTCTCTCAGTCAAATAAGTAAATAAAAATCTTAAGAAGCAATGTTTTTATTTCTTATCTGTATATACACAGAAGGGGAATTGCTGGGTCCTATGGTAGTTCTAATATTTTAAGTGACCTCTGTACTGTTTTTCCATGGTGGCTGTACCAATTTATACTCCTGTGAGAAGAGCACAAGGGTTCCCTTCTCTCCACATCCCCACCAATATTTGTTATCTATAATAACCGTTCTCACAGGTGTGAGGAGGAAAGCTCTTTGTGGTTTTGATTTGCATTTCCCTGATGAATAGTGGTGAGCACCTTTTCATGTACCTGATGGCCATCTTCTTTGGAAAAATGTCTATTCAGATCCTCTGTCCATTCTTTAATCTAATTGTCTTTTGCTATTGAGTCGTGGGAGTTCTTTATATATTTTGGTTATTAACTCCTTATTGGATAATTTCCAAATATTTTCTCCTATTCCATAGGTTGGCTTTGCTTTTTTAAAACTTATACAAGTTTTAATTGATGCATAGTTTATGTTTAATATTTCATGCATACAATATATTGTTTCAATGATTATATATGTTATGAAATACCATAAGTATATTACAGTATTATTGACTATATTTCCTATGCTGGACTTTTAATCCCTGTGATTTATTTTTTAATTGGAAGTTTGTACCTCTTAATCCTCCACCCATTTTGCCTATCACTCCACTTCCTCCACTCTGGCAACCACCAGTTTTTTTTAATGGAAATTTCTTTAATAAGTATATTTGAAATTATGCAAAAATATTTTCAGTTAATATATGAAATGGAATTAAGTCTTATGCTAGGATAAAATGTAAATATGTTTATCACCCATAACATTTATTTTTTATAATTTATTTTTTCAGTGTTCTAAGATTCATTCTTTATGCACCTTTCTATTTCTTCCTAATTCAATTTTGGTAATTTTTGTTTCTAGGAATTTATCAATTTCTTCCAGGTTGTCCAACTTGTTAGCTTATGGTTTTTTCTAGTATTCTCTTATAACTGTATTTCTGTGCTGTTGGTTATTATTACTCCTCTCATTGGAATTTTATTGAGTCCTTCTTTTTTTTCCCCTGATAAGTCTGCCTAGAAGTTTTTCAATTTTCTGATCTGTTCTATTGCTTTGTTAGTTTCTGTATAATGTATTTCTGCTCTAATTTTTATTATTTCCTCTCCTGTTCAGAAAGCTTTGTTGTTCTTTTAGCTCCTTTAAGTGTATGGTTAGATTGTTTGAGATTTTTCTTGCTTCTTGATGTAGGCCTCTATTTCTGTAAACTTCCCTCTTTGCACCACTTTTTGCTGTGTCCCAAAGGTTTTGAGCCCTTTTGTTTTTATTTTCACTTGTTTCTGTGTACTTTATTTCTTCTGTTATTTCCTGGTTGACCCATTCATTGTTTAGTAGCATGTATTTGTGGTCTTTACAGATTTTTTTCCTGTGGTTGAATTCTAGTTTCATAGCATTGTGGTTAGAAAAGATGCCTCGTATAACTTCAGTCTTCCTGAATTTGTTGAGAGTGTTTTGTGGGCTATATGTGATCTGTTCTGGAGAATGTTCCCTGTGCACTTGAAAAGTCATAGTTTTTTTATTGATCTACTCTTAGTTGATCAGTCTCTTGATTTAAGTGGGATGTTAAGGTCCCCTACTATTATTGTTTTTTAAGATTATTTAGAGAAAGAGAGAGACAGGGTGAGCTCTGTGTGTGTGTGTGTGGGGGGGTGGGTAGTGCAGAGGGAAAAGGAGAGAGAGAATCTCAAGTAGGTTCCCTGCTGAGTGAGGAGCCTGACAGGAGGTTTGATCTCACAACCCTGAGATCATGACCTGAACCAAAAACACAATCTGGATGCTCAACTAACTGAGCCACCCAGGTGCCCCTTAGTAGTGGTTCTGGTTTGTGGTTGCCATTAGTTTTTTATGTAACACTTTCTGCACATAGCAGTCTATATTAAGGTGAGGGTTGTTTATGTTTGAACCCATTGTTTACTCCTCTCCAATGTTTTTAGCATATGGATTTATCTTTTACAACTTTTATTTTGTGAGTTTCTTGATTTTTTTTTTACAGAAACACTCATCTCCCCCCTCCCCCCCGTTTTTGTGTTTCCTGCCTTAATACTATCACTCCTGGTTTTTCTTTCCACTTAAAGAATTCCCCTTAAAATTTCTTGCAGGACTGGTTTAGTGGTCATGAACTCCTTTAGTTTTTGTTTGTCTGGAAAGCTCTTCATCTCTCCTTCTAGTCTGTGTAATACCCTTGCTGGATAGGGTATTGAGTGCAGATTTTTTCCCATTCAATACTTTGAATATATCATGCCACTCCCTTCTGCTTTGACAGTTCTACTGCAAAATTCCCTGCTAGCCTTAGGGGGTTTCTCTTGTGTGTTACTATCTTCCTTTGCTGCTTTTAATATTTTTTGCTGCTATATTTTGTCATTTTAATTACAATATATTCTGGTATGGATCTGCTTTTGTTGATTTTGTTGGGGGCTCTTTGTGCATCCTACATCTGGATATCTGATTCCTTCCCCAGGTAAGGGAAATTTTCAGCTATTATTTCTTCAAATAAACTCTGGCTCCTTTTCTCTCTCTTCTTTGGGGACTCCTATAATGTGAATGTTACTGCATTTGTTGAAATCAGTCATTGAGTTGCCTAAGTGTTCTCATTTTGCATAATTCTTTTTTCTCTCTTTCATTCAGCCTGATTACTTTCCATTACTCTGATTTCTAGGTCATTATTTCTCTGCTTCTTCCAGCCTGCTGTTCTCTCCACTAAGCATGTTTCTCATTTTGTTGATTAAGTCCTTTATCCCTGCTATGTTATTTCTTAACTCTGTGTTAGTTGTTCTCAGTGATGCATTCCACCCTTTTCTCAAGCCCTCTGAGTATGTTCTTGATCATTAAATTCTCTATCAGCCATATTACTACTGGTTGTGGTCTCTGGTTGTGGTCCTGTCCTGGTCTTTTATTTGGGACAAATTCTTCTGTGTTCTCATTTTGTCCAGTTCTCTGTGCCTGTTTCTTTGTCAGGAAAGTCGGCTAGGTCTCCTGTTCTTGAGGGTAATGGCTTTATGAAGAAATCCTGTAGTTCCCTGATATATAGTGTCCCTTGTTCCTCAGTGACAGTCTTCAGGGAGTATCTCCTGGGTGTGCTATGTGCACTCCGCTGTTTGGCACTTGCCCCTTTATCTTTCAGGCCAGTCATCTGCAAAGGCTCTATTTGTGGGCAGTGTTTGGTCCCTGGCCTGACTGTAGCAATTTTTAACTAGCTGTGTTCTGCTCTGCTAGTGAAATGACTTTTGTCACCACCACTGCCAGACCTGAGGTCCTGCGATGTTCCTGGGTTAGGAGACATGGTGTGGGTAAGGGTTTGGGTTGATCTTCTGGGAGATAGGGCCTGCCATGTTGGAACTAAAGGGCACTTCCACTGGAGTGGTGGTGGTGGTGGGGGGTTGGTGTAAGCAAATTAGGCAGCCAGTGTCTGCTGTACACTGGTTCCTGCAGGTGGTCCTGTGGTTATGCTGAGGGGCCAGGGAGGGAGATGGCATCTGCCAATGTCCTTGTTCACTGGGAAAGGATGTCTCTATGAATGCTGCCTCTCTGGGATGCACTCAGAGATGTACAAATAACCTCCCCATTGTGTTCCCAGGTGCTCCTCAGATCATTTTCCATGCTGGATGTGGTGGGCTGTTTGCCTTGCCTTCTCTCCAAGAACAGCTTCTGGGCTCTCTCCAAGCAAAGCCCACTGACCTTTAAAACTCCAGACTTTAAGCCCCACTGGTTGCCAGAAGTCAGAACATGTGGCCTCTCTCGCTTCCTAAGCCACTTGCTATGGGGATTAATTTCCCCTGTGCATCCCTGTCTTTCACCCTTGTCCATGATCACAGTGATCACAATCTGTTGCTCTCTCCAACCCATGTCTCTGCACTTTCTACCTTCTTCAATGTGGCTTTTTCACTACCTTTAGTTATGGACTTTGTTTTGTCAGTTTTCAGGGTGATTTCTGGGGCATGTCAGATGGCTTGATAGTTATCTAGTTGTATTCTTGGGATGGGGCAGACTTAGGGTCCTCTTACTCTGCTGCCATTTCCCTTCTCCTTTAATATCCTTTTATCTTTGGTTGCTCAGCTTAATTACTTTCCATTACTCTGTCTTGCAGCAAGTTGATCTGTTCTTCTGCATCCTCTGTTGTTGATTCCCTCTAGTGTACTTTTCAATTCTGTTAGTGTTTTCTTTGGCTCTGTTTCATAGTGTCACTTTGTTGAAGTTCTCAGTGAGTTCATCTACTCTTCCCTCAAGTCATCAACCATACTGCTCATCTGTTTCATTTAGCTCTTTTACTGTGATTTTGTTTTTTCATTTGAGATATATGTCTCTCTTTTTGTCTCTTATATTCTTGTTTATATGTATTAGGTAGGCCAAACTAAGTTTTGAAAATAGTGGCTTTATGTATATGGGATCTTATAGTGCCCTGTGGTCCAGTTCCTCCGGTCACTAGAACCAGGTGCTCCATGGGTGTCCCCTGTGTGGGCTGTATATGCTGTCTTGTGGCTGAACCATGATTGATATGAACAGGCTCCTAAGTGGAGCTGGCCCTCAGCTCAGCTGGCTGCTGCGACCCACTTTACATGCCATGGGCACACTGGTGTACAGGTGTTGCTTCCTATGTACAATTAAGAGACTGGGCTGGGTGGAGGGTGGCCTTGGCACTTAACCCAAGTTCCCACTAGGTAATTACCACTAGGACTTACCACTAGGACAGCTGTGAGTGTACTGATGATGAGGGCTTGCTCTCTGCACAGACAATCGGAGGCTTGGCTACAGGAGCTGTGGGTGTACTGGTGTGTGGTGTTAGCTACGCCCACCTCAGGGCAGGAGGTCACTTTGGAGAGGTGCCAGTCCCAGCCTGGCTGCCTGCTGGGTGCGGTGGGACAGGAGCCTCTTTGGCCTGCTGGGGTGGGGTTTGCAGTGCTGAGGTAGATGTGACAGCCATGCTCTCCAAGTGTCATGCTGTCTATGCTGGGGAGGGCAAGAAAAACAGTACCTGTCAGCACTTTTGTTCCTGGAGAAATCTGCAGATGGCTGTGCTTCTGGCACTCATCCTAAAATTAGTCAACAATTTTTTTTTTCACATATATCCTAGGTTCTTCTTAAACCATGTTTGGGCAGAGTTGGAATGTTGGCTGTTTAAGGGTGGGAACCCAGTTTCCTAGCACCCTTAGACTCTGTTGGAGTTAAGAATCACTGACTTTCAATGCCAGACATGATGGGGACTTGTTTTCCTATTGTGAGACCCTAGGGAAGGGGGTTAGTGCCTCGTGTGGGGTGTGATCCCCTCTTTTCCATGTTTGTGATATTCCTTATTTTTGTGATTGGTTGCACCAGGGGTTTTGTTCCTGACTGCATTTCTACCCCTTCTGACCCTTTTTGGTATGGCCTTCTCTCTACAACTACTTGTGGAGGATCTGCTCTGTTTTCAGGTTGTTTTCACAGAAAGTTGCAGTACCTGTAGTTGTCTCTGAGTGTCTGTGGGACAAGTTGAGTTCAGGATCATCACACTCCACCATCTATCCAGTCTACTCTAGGGGGTTTGTTCATTTTGTTTATGGTTCTTTTGCTGTGCAGAAGCCTTTTAGTTTGATGGAATGCCACTTAGTTACTTTTGATTTTGTCGCTTTTTTGTTTGGTGTTAAATCCAAAAATTCATTGCCAAGACCATTGTCTAGGAGCTTACCCTTTCTGTGTTCTTTCAGGAGTTTTATATTTCAGGTCTTCCATTCAAGTATTTTAATTCGTTTTGAGTAAATTTTCTGTATGGTGTAAGATGGGGGCGTCCAACTTTCTCAGCACACTTTATTAAAGAAACGGTCTGGGTGCCTGAGTGGCTCAGTCATTAAACATCTGCCTTCAGCTTGGGTCATGATCCTGGAGTCCCAGGATCGAGCCCTGTATTGGGCTCCCTGCTCAGTGGGAAGCCTGCTTCTCCCTCCCTCACTCCCCCTGTTTGTGTTCTCTCTCTAGCTTTATTTCTGTCTGTCAAATGAATAAATAAAATGCTATTAAAATCTTAAAAAAAATCTTCTCCCCATTGTATATTCTTCTCTCTCTGTTGTAAATTAATTGCATATGTGTGACTTTGTTTCTGGACTCTCTTCTATTGATCTATGTCTGTTTTCATGCCAGTATCATACTATTTGACTACTGTAGTTTTATGATAGTTTGAAATTAGGAAGTGTGTTGTCTCATCTTTGGTGCTTGGAATTGCTTTAGTTATTCAGGGACTTTTGTGATTGCATACAAACTTTATGATTATTCCATTTCTGTGAAAAATTCCATTAGAATTTAGATAGGGATTGAAATTAATTTTACAGTTTTTTGGTGTATGGGTCTTTTACCTCAGTTAAATTTATTCCTAGATTTTATATACCCTTTGGGGCAGTTGTAAATGGATTTTCTTAATTTCTATTTGATAGTTTATTAGTGTATGGAAACACAGCTGGTTTCGATATATTAATTTTCTTGTGTGTGGAGTTTTAGGGTTTTCTAAATATAACATGTTCCCTGTAAATAGAAACAATTTT
>PITA01012271.1:0-62827 GCA_004023965.1 Spilogale gracilis
AACTGAGGGGGAGACATAGCCCTGCCCTCAGGAAGCCCCAGTCTGAGGGGGGGGAGACACAGCCCTGCCCTCAGGGATCCCCAGTCTGAGGGGGAGACAGGGCCCTGCCCTCAGGGAGCCCCAGTCTGAGGGGGAGACACAACCCTGCCCTCAGGGAGCCCCAATCTGAGGGGAGAGACACAGCCCTGGTCTCAGGGAGCCCCATCCTGGTGGGGCGGGGACATAGCCCTGATCTCAGGGAGCCTCTGTCTGAGGGGGAGACACAGCCCTGCCCTCAGGGAGTCCCAGTTTGAGGGGAGACAGAGCCCTGCCCTCAGGGAGCCCCAGTCTGAGGGGAGAGACACAGCCCTGGTCTCAGGGAGCCCCATCCTGGTTGGTGGGAACATAGCCCTGGTCTCAGGGAGCCACAGTCTGAGGAGGAGACACGGCCCTGCCCTCAGGGAGCCCCATCCTAGTGGGGGAGGGCACAGCCCTGGTCTTAGGGAGCCCCAGTCTGAGGGAGAGACACAGCCCTGCCCTCAGGGAGCCCCAGTCTGAGGAGGAGATGCAGCCCTGCCCTCAGGGAGCCCCATCCTGGTGGGGATGGACACAGCCCTGGTCTTAGGGAGCCTCTGTCTGAGGAGGAAGACACAGCCTTGCCCTCAGAGAGTCCTCACCTGAGGGGAGACACAGCCCTGCCTTCAGGGAACTCCAGTGTGAGGGGAGACAAAGAGAGTCCAGGCCCAACAAAAAAGGCCTCGTCTGGTGTGGCCTCAGACTGGATATAGCAGATAGTGCCTGTCTCATCTACACCAGCTTGGTTTCTGACCAACGTGAGCATTCAGGTAGGTGATTCCCTTGCCTGGAAACCTTCAGCGACTCCGCTCTGCTTTGAATCAAGTCCCAGCTCTTTAACCTGGGCTTCCACGCTCTGCCAAGAGCCTGGGGAATCCCTCCCAGAGGATATGACCAGAATGAGAATAGCCAGTAAAGCTTCAGTAACCCAGACTACATTAACAAACCTCCATCACCTGCCCTGCTCCTGTCCCCTTACCCCCAGGCCTGGCAGGAGCAAGTGGCCCAAGGGGGTGAATTTTATCCATAAAATGTATGCGAAATATTTCCACAGGAGCCGGGCTAAAGTTTACTTTTTTCCCCCCTCTCCAAGACTCTAAGCTAATTAAATTGGAAACCAGATTGCTGGGAAACGTTTAGCCTACTTAAGTGAACTAATTACTTTTGAGGCCTTTTGGCCAAGCTTCATAGAAAGCAACAGTGTGTTAATGTCGGAGTGATTCATTCAGGAAAGTCTGGAAGGGCCTCTTCAGAAGGGCACTGATCTGCTGGCCATTAATGACATCCAGTAATTGAGACTTGTCCCCATTCGGGTCAGGGTCCCTGATTGTCCCCGTGGCATCATCACGACCCACACCCTCGGGAAAGAGTAGATGAAAGACGGGGTGGGGGGGGCTCACTACTGGCTCTAGCCCTTTCTAGAGGTGGAATCTGGAGCAGGTTGCTTACCCTCACCGTGCCTCAGTTTCCACATATGTGATATGGGATAACACCTCCTGCTAGGCCTGTGGTGAGAGCGAAACAAGGTGATGGATGGAAGGTGGCTGGTGTGTAGTCATTGCTCAATAAATCCCATTGTGTAGCATCATCCAGAGTGTTCGAGGCCTCCCAGTCACTCCCCTAATCGGTCAATATTTGCAACACTAAGCGTATATATGTCCCAGGCAACATACCAGGTACGGTGGGGAAAGAGGGAGATAGTCAAAAGGACAGAGCTTCACCAAAAGCATGAGCTGGGCCCAGAGTTTGCCGCCTGCAAGGGGAGAGTTACCTATGTAAATAATCCTAACACAGGAAACAGGGAGCCGAGAAGTATCAGTGGCAATAAGAGGGGAGTTCGGAGGAGAGAAAGTTCCAGCCAGCATGCCATGTTTAGCCAAAGCACTCTGATACCGCATTGGACTTTTACAAATCAAATGTGATGAAACACAAGGCATCTGGCTAAGGGGTGCGTGACATGGAGCAGAGGGGGTGGGGTCACGAGGAACTTCTGGGATCCTGTGGCTCTACCATGTTGGGCTGGGACCGGCCTCTGGGGGAGAAGCAGGGCAGTAGGACCCCAGTGTAATGGGAGCGTCCGCTGGGAGGAGCTGGGTTTCAGTGAAGGGGATGGGTGACGACATGGTACAAGGGCCCAGCAGCACAGCTGGTGGCAGAAGAGAAGGTATGGAGGGCGGCTCAAAATGAGCAGCTCAGTCCAGCGCCTGGGTAGCCGGGCCAAGTAATAAGGGCTATTTAAAAAGGAGCACTTGAGGTTTAGGGAAACCAATGAGGGGTGATGAATCACCAGGCTGGCAACAGCAGGAAGTCATTACTACTCCAGGCTTGAGGGGATCAGGGGAGGCTGAGGTTCCTGGAATCCCAGGGGACTTCCCAAGAGGAGCCTGGGCAACCTCACTGTCTTTCCACCCTCGGCTCTCCTGCTGATGCCTCCTCCTCTGGGTCTGAACCCCACCGGAAGCCCCAGTGTGGGGGACCACTGATACGGTCCATTCAGGTCAGTCTTCCTTCTGGGCATGGGGCAGGGTGGACAAGCCAGTGGATCCAGAGGGGCAAAGGGAGACAGTCCAGAAGGGACAGCGAGCCAATGAGTGAGGTGGGGCAACATAGAGGAGGAGGTGACTGAGGGAGGCTGAGGACAGCTGGGGTTATGGGATCAGAATGTCAGTCAGAGCAGGAGGGTCCCAGCCCCATGGACAATCAATGCCACGCTCAGCCTTCAGGGGTGATGGTGGCTGAGCTCAGGCATCCAGCTCTTTCTGGAGAAGGGAGGAAGCACTCAGACTTATCGGGGCCCTATTTCTTTGCCTGATTCTCTCTACGACCCACAGAGGACACTATCAGGAATGGAAAATTTAAAGCAAAACCCGGAATCCATCTCTGGAACTAACCCTGGGGTGGAAAACTGCCTTTGCTCGTAAACAGGAACCGGCTCCCACCTGTTAGTTCATTGCAAAACGTCTGTTAGCAGAACCTTGGCCTCGAGGTAATCAGCCTGTGACCAGGAGGAGCCAAGTGCGGACACAGTCATTTCTGCGGGCAAGGTCCAGACCCCGGGGTTTGCACAAGGCTGTGGAGGGATGAAAGCTGTTCTCTCAGCCCCTGGCTGCTGGCTTTCAGCTGGTTTTAACTGTTTGGGTCATTTTAAATGCCTTCTGAGAAAGCTCCAGCTTCCAGCACCTAAATCTGTCAATGCATTTTATGAAAATTGAATCAAGATGTAATTTTAGCGCAGGAAATCGAGGACTATTTGCATCAAGGTTTGCCAGGGCTTTCTGCATGTCCCAGGGAAGGCAGGATGACCCGTCGGAAGGGTCCCCGAAACCTTCTCCCTGGGAGGAGCAATGTAATGGGGAGTGTTTCTCTGTTCCCCATTTGAAAAATGTGTGGGCAGGTGATCCCTGTCCCTCCCTGGCCAGACAGCTGTCTTGGCCAGGGGCCCCTTAGAAATGAGATGGGTATTACAGAATGTGAAGGTGTCTTGCTGCTGGACCCACACTGCCTGTGGGGATTGGCCCCAGTGACCATGCCCACACATCCCTGCCAGAGGGCTATTTTTGAGCAACCTCGGTTCCTGGAACATTTAACACCTGCTGGGAAGGACAGTTCATCTCTAAATATCAACAAGAATGTGTGCCACTGTAGAATGCCGGGGATGCAAAGGGGGACCAGACGCTGTTTACAACCAGAGGAACTGCCTCTGGATTCAGGAAGGTATCGATAATGACAATAACAGTAATAAGAATAGTAATAGCAGAGGTGTCTGACTTGAAGCGTCTGACCTCGGCTTGGGTCATGATCTCAGGGTCCTGTGGTTGAGCCCTAGGGTCAAGCCCCCGTTTGGCCCGCACTCAGCAGGATGTCTGCTTCTCCCTCTTCCTCTGCCCCTCCACCTGCTCATGTTCTCTCTCTGTCTCTCTAAAATAAATAAACAAAATCTTAGGGTGCCTGGGTGGCCCAGATGGTTAAGCATCCACCTTTGGCTCGGTCATGATCCTGGGCCCTGGGATCGAATTCCACATCAGGCTCCCTGCTCCTTGGGGAGCCTGCTTTAGAAAAATAAAAAATATATATATAAAAATAAATAAAATCTTTAAAAAAAAAAAAGAATGCTCGTAGCAAACACTTCTATAATGATGTGCTAGGCATGGGTACTAAGTATTTACATGTAGTCACTGATGCTCACAACCACCCCATGCAGAAAGTATTACTATTATTATTATTATTATTATTATTATTATTATTGGACCCATTTCACAGAGGAGGAAATCGAAGCAGAGAGAAGTTAAATGTGAAAGCAACTTCTGGAACATGATGTTGTAGGATCTATAATAGTTATATATAAAGGGCAAAATTCTACTCATCCCAAATTCGACCCTCCCTAGGTGCACAGAGCAAGTTGATTTTCTCTTCCGCATTCTCTTTCTCTCACTATCTGAGGACAGCTCATACAGCCTTGTTAGTCCACTTTTGGGTAGATTTATTTATTTATAAAAGGTTTATTTATTTGAGAGAGATAGTGCACACGAGGAGGGGGCGGCAGAGGGTGGCGTGGATAGAGGGAGAGAGAGAAGCAGGCTCACCGCTGAGGAGGGAGCCCAATGTGGGTCTCGATACTAGGACCCCGGGATCATGACCTGAGCTGAAGGCAAATGTTTAACCAACTCAGCCACCCAGATCACACTTTGGGGCAGATTTAGAAGGTGGCCGTTTCCATTAGTACTTCCTCTCTATATCACTGTCTTTTGTCCCTTTACCAGTCAGGTCACACGCCCTGGAACCCAGGTCCACACATCAGTGTTCTCCCCAGAGCAGGACCCACTTACTTGTCCAAACTGCTATCCAGATAGGATTCCCTCAGCTCAGACTTCATGATTGGATTTTTGACCCTCAGTGTGAGATTTTGCATTTATATTTGTTATTTAGTAGACTTGTCATCTGGTAGATTCAGTCTGCTCTTTGGCTGTGAAGATCATGTTGATCATCATGCATTCGGCACCTTGCTTCTGCCTCCTGGTCCTCGGTTGGCTGAGGTTGCTGTCCACACGAATGATAAGGGATTGCATGGGATGAAGTGTTGTGATTCCCCCACTGGAGACCTTTTCCTAGATGGACCTCATTTGTCTAGTTGGTCTTTGAGGTATGCAGTTCAGCCACCAAGAAGCTACATAATCTGGTTATAATCCATCCCATGTTTCTTGATCTGTTCTCTAAGTGCTTCATAAATAACCATCCTTTGCCTTGTCAGATGAGGATCTGAACTTGACGTCTAGAACACTGCATTCCTATCCTAGCTCTGAGATTTACTGACTATGTGACATAGGTGAGGTCTTTATCTTCTCTGAGTCTCAGCTTACTCATCTGTAAAATGGGACTTGGAGTCCTTCTTAGGAAGACCAGCTAAAATAACGCTTGTGAAAATGCCTGCAAGTACCAACGGGGATGTGCCACCGCCCAGATTGCGCACTCAGGTGCTCTGTCACAGTGGGAGCAGCCGTACTTGGAGACTATATGGACTTAACCAAACCCAAGTCCCCTTCTCAGCCTAGGGCTCCAGGACCCAGTTGGCTCTAAGGAGTGAGGGCTTCCAGGAGAAGGAAGGCATCTCCACCTCGTGTGGGGGAGGCTTTTACAGGAAATGCTGGACCGAGGGATGCCTTCGTCACCGTGCTGTGCCCAAGCAGCATTGCCGTGTGGCACACTGGCACAGTGGGGGCCCCCACTCCCTGCCCAACTGGTGCTTTTGTCCCGGGGTGTCTCCTCATAGTGTGCCCACAACACCCTGCATCTCTGAGTGGTGGCCTGTCTGACTCTTACCACCTTCCAACCCCAATCCTCCTTCCTGGCTTGGCCTTGAAGTTCACCCTCACGCTCACCCCCAGCAGCCAGTGTTGTTTCTGCTCCTCCTGAATAGAAAACGGCCTTTTCCTGGTTCCAGCAGCTCTTAAAATCACAGGTCAGGAATTCAGCCGTTTCCCAAGCCTGGGAGACAAAACATCAGCTTCTTAGCCTGTTGTTCGAAACTCTCCCTCTTGGACTACCCTTAAATTGGCTGTAAGAGAGGAACCGGCTGGAGCGAGCCCCTGCAGGTGTGCTGCTGGCTCGTCCCTAACGCTGCAGCACCCTGTGGGGAGCTGCGATGGGTTCGAGGCACAGATGGGAAACTGAGGCCGGGAAGGTCGAAGGTCGAAGGTCAGAGCAGCCTGTCCACGGCCACGCTGTGAATGGGCTCAGGACTGGGATTCACATCTGTTCTGAAGCCACCTAAACCTGGATGGCTGTCCAGAGCTGCCAGGCCTTTTGGGTACCAGCTCTACTTCCACACAACCTTGACCCTGGAGCTCATGAAACCACGAAAACTGGACTCGGTCCGATTTCTGCTCCTCGCACCTTCTGGCTAAGTTGAACCATATGGATTTGCAGTTTGAAAAAAAATTTTTGAAAAAATTGGCAGTTTTACATAGTCTAATGGTCAGGTTAGACTCTCATCTGATATTAACAAGTGGCCCCTAGTGACATGCTTGTCCTTATCAGCTCAGCGAAGTCCCAGGGTCTGCTTGTCCCCTTAAAGGCTCACTGGAGGACGGCCGATGAGACCTGATCTTCCAGCACTGGTGAGGGTCAGGCAGCCTCCACCAGCAGGAGAGCCCCAGCCTATCAGAAGTGCAACCCCACTCCCAAGGGGTGAGATCTCTGCAGGTTCTCACACTGTGTTTGTGCAAGTGCTTAAGTGCTTGTAAGGCACTTCAGCCATATGTGTGTCTCTCCACACCTTCCAGTTGGCAGTGAAAAATGATTGCTAACCTCTCTCTCTGGAAAGGGTTCTCCAGTGCCCGGGAGATAATGTATCTGAGATGACATCTCCTAGTTAAGGCTTTCAAATGTAACATCCTGCCTAGGATGGATAAAACTCACTTAAAAAAATAATTTTATTTTTTTAGAAGATTTTTCATTTATTTATTTGAGAGAGAGAGTGAGAGTACAAGCAGAGAGAGGCATGGAGGGAGGAGCAGAGGGAGAAGCAGACACTCCATTGAGCAGGGAGCCTGATGCAGGACTCGATCCCAGGATCCTGGGATCATGATCTGAGTCAAGGGCAGATGCTTCACCTACTGAGTCACCCAGGCACCAAAAAACCCAACTTTAAATAATATGTTATAGACAATAGAACAAAAGCCAAGCTGTTGGACTCCAGGCTTTTCCCACGTCACAGCATGTCCCCTGCCTTCTTCCCTAGCCCTGTCTGTCCTCTTGCACCCAGGTGTTGAGAGCCCTCAACTTCCACCCTCATGCTGTTCCTCTAGAGAAAATCCTCCAGCCACGTGCATGCCTTTCTCTGACTCTGAGCCACCTCCCGCCCTCTCTGAGCCCTCCCAGGCACCCCTGTCCTAGCAGCCAAGATGGTGCCCCCATAACTCTGATGGTTTAAAGTACTCAGAGAATCAGCCAAGATGGTTGGAAAACCTGCAGTGTAACAGCAGACCTCCTTTAGGATACACCTGGCGCATACCCAGCATTACATCTCCCACTTGTCCCTAATCCTTAGAACGGCTTTGCAAGCAGGTACAGATTATCTCCAGACCTCAGAGACGTGACGTGACAGAACTTTGCCCTGGTGACATGGCTAGGAAACCAGGGCTCTCTCCCTATTGAACCACAGAGGAGGGGTGGTGTTGTGGGCAGTTCCTGGGTTTGGGTCAGGGCCTCGGTACTTAGAGCCGCATGACCTTGAACTAGATGCTGGTCTTTTTGGACCCCAAGTTTCTCACCTGTAAAATGGACAACTAGCAATACTTACCCACTGGATTGTCTAAGGATTAGAAAGAACATAGGATAAGGTAGAGGGAACAGGTAGGCTGCTGTTAAGAGGTAACTCTTGTTAATAGTATCATCGATGGGCTCTGAGTGTGGGGCAACGTAGCAGGCTCTATCCCAGGTAACCCATTCTATAGATAGCAGCCAGGAGTCCCAGAGACAGGAAATGACTTGAGTTATTTCCTCCAGGGTACAAAGCTGTAGCAGTGAGGTCCCTGCCCTCAGAGACCTCATGGGGAGCTGGAGAGACCAGATACAGACATGGAAGGATCTAAAAGCCTTGTAAAAGTCTTCTAAAATCTAAAAATCTAAAAAAGTCTTCTAAAAATCTAAAAGTCTTCCCCTTGGTAAGAGTGTTGGAGCAGATCCTCTCAGAGTCTCCAAGTTCTAGAGTTCTCCAAGTTCTGGTAGCTAGGCCAGCAGCCACCCAAGCAGTTTAGACGTGAATTCTCAGCACTTCACAACAGGGAGAGGGTTGGAAGGGCTTCCAGGGGGAGATGGCATCAGACCTGGGACTTGAAGGATAGTGGGGAGAAGAAAGGGCATTTCAGGAATGGGGCTTGTCGTGAATGAAGCCTAATGGTGGGAACGTCCTTTGTGTCCGGGAGCTGGCAATGAATCAGTCTGGTTATGGCCCAGGCTGTGTTGGAGGGAGGGGAGAGATGAGCTGAGGAAGGGAGGGCCATGCCCCACTGGGAACCCTTCTGGGAATACAAGGCCTTCAATTTAAGCACAGTTTCCAAAAAGAGTCAGCAGTCAGTGAACAAGCATTTATTGAACCCCTACTATATGCCACCCACTAATTCAGGTACATAGTGGAGAATAAGACATGCAGAATCCCTACTCTGGAGGGGCTTAGTGTAATCAGCAAAGAACTTGGAAACTTTCAGGTATTGTCTTATAAGTGCTGTGACAAAGATAAAACGCATAATGAGATAGAGAGTGACCAGGGAGGAGGAGACTGCTTTTGTTAGATCGAGGGAGTCCCTTCGGAGGGACTGGTGACTCTAATTGAGTCCTGAGTGTTGCCATGCATAAGTCTGGGCAGGGGGTGTTCCAGGCAGGGGGTACAGCAGGTGCAAAGGCCCTGAGGTAGGAACAAGCCCAGTGCACTCAAAGGACAAAAAGAAGGTCTGTATAATTTGAGTGGTATGAATGATGAAGACAATGGGTGATATGGGAGCAGAGGCTGCAGGGCAGAACCTCTAGGGCTTCATACTTCACAGGTAGGAGTTCAAACACTGCTCTAAGTGTGATGGGAAGCTATTTGAGGCTTTTGAGCAGGGTAGCGATGCAGCCCCATTTATGTTTTGGAAAGATGGCTCTGGCCACTGTGTGCAGGGCAGATCGCAGGCAAAAGGACAGACACAGGAAGACAACTGCAGTCTTGTGGAGCTCCAGGGATGAGACAGTAGTGGGCAAGCACAGTGGGATCCAGTTTGTCTGATGGCTAAGAGTTCAAAGTGAGGTGAAATGAGCCTCTGCTACCACACTCTGAGCCCAGTTTGGAATCCTGGTTGACCAGCATAGGACCTGGCCCCAGTCACACAACACAGACCTCTGTCAAAAGATTTCAAGGAATGAATGGATCATTATTATTGTTAAACCTCGAAGCAGGAGACAAGTCTCTCTAGGAGGCAGGTGCCAATGCAAACTTTCTGGACTCTCCTGTTTCTGGAGAGAAGGGTGTGCCTCTTCAAGTAAAGGTCCCACTTGAGCCTCAGGACCCATGAGACAGCCACTCATGGCCTTTGCTCCAGTCCTGCAGCTGGATTTTCAGGGTCCTTCCTCACCATCAGCAGGAGCAGGCAGTCTGGGACCAAGGCCTGCCTTTGGGGACCAAATGGGTCATGGGCACCTGCTTGTAATCTTAGGGTTAGGGCTTTGGAATCTGCTTTGGCTCCGCAAGGTGCTATCAGAGTGTCCCTTGAAATCCTGACTCTGCCACTTCCCTTAAACTCTCTGAACTATAGTTTCTTTTTTCCTCGGTAAATGGGATCCCGATGCCTACTCCCTGGGCTGTGGAACTTGAGGACAGACTCCCTCAGCACGGTGCCTGGCTGTACTTGACACCTGTAAATATTATTACACATTCCTGTCCAAGCTGGGAAGAGCCCCCCACCCCCGTCCCGCTGCTCCCTCTGTAGGAGGCAGATAACAGCTACCACTGGTGTGGTTTCTACGCCAGCAGCACCCCATGATGCCCCTTGGCCCTCACCACACCCCAGATGGGGAGAAGAGGCACAGAGAGGGTCCCTGCTTGGCCCAGTGTGGCAGTAGGGCGTGCTATGGTCTTCTGAGACCACCCATCTGGCCAGGCCGCTGTCAGAGCGGACTTTTCTAGATCCCAGGTTGGATGTGGTGCATCAGGGGCCGACTGTGAACTTGTGTGTAGCTGCTGCCGCCCCTCCTCCCAGTCAACCAGAGCTGTTTTGTGAGGTCTGTGTAATACATTCGACAGGAGCCCAGGATATCATCTGAAGAAAGGGCAGGGCTCACTCAGGGCCCTCCCCTGACAGGCTGCTGCTAGAGCCGAGGTTCAGCCCCGCAGGCAAAAGCAGGGCACCGGCTGCTGCAGAGTGGTTTTTGTCAGCTACTTGGCATCTAGGCTCACTGGTAAAGGGCCAGTCCCCCAGGAGCTGGGACGTTTTAACAGATTATCTGGAACAATGGCTAATTAGGAACTAAGCCTTTTGTCAGGAAGTCTTTCATTATAAGCTTGGCTGCAGCTGCTAATGTCCCCGGCCAGAGAGGGAGAATTCTCTGTCCAGGTCTGAGCAGGGGGAAGGCCCTTAGAGCTTCCAGTCTCCTTCCTCACCTCCACCATTCCTCACCTAGGGGCCTTAACACAATAGAAAGTGGTCTGGAAGGTACCAGGCCCAGAAGTCATGGTTCATTCTGCTGGGCTTTAGCCAGTCCCTTCCTCTCTCTCTCTCTCACTCTGGGCCTACTTTTTCTCACTCTCCAAGGAGAGGGTGGCCACAGAACCCTGGACCACTCCAGTGAGGGAACCTCACAGAACTTTCCAGACCCAAGCAATGTGGGCCTGGCGTGGAACCAGGTCCTCTGTGCTCTTCCTTGAAACCCGGGTCCTCCTTCCTGGTACCCAGACCTCGGGCCACTCTCCAACCTCAGGCGCCCACTTGGGCCCCTGTTCCCAGCCTCCAGCTCGCTGCCTTTTCCAATTTCTATTTGAGTCAGATAGCTTTGTGGCCTCTAATTTTAATCCCGGTGAACATGATTCATGAGGGGCCAGGGCTGGGCTCTGCAGCAGGGCTTTTAGAATCCCCAATTAAAGAGCCATCAATTATATATGAAAATTATAGGGGAGCTCTGGCTGGGGAAGGGTGGGCAGCTCCGAGGTGGAGAGCAGTCTGTCAGCTCTGGCCTCCTTCTGTCCCAGGAGGCATAGCCACTGGGGGCTTTGCAGCTGGGGGGAGGTCTCTGGAGCTTCATCCAGCTGTAATTTGTAAAAAGGCCAGAGCTGCTTAAATCTGGGGCCGTGAACATTGTTCAGGCTTGCGGAGACACCCACTCATTACTGAGGCAGGGGACTGTGGTGAACACCATGGGACGCGATGGCGCCATCACTCCTGGGAACCCTGGTCCTCCGTCCCCACCACTGGCTGCCTCTGGGAGGTCCTTCTGGCCTCCTCAAGCTCTGTTCTCTCATCTGTAAAATGGGAATGACAATAATAATGTCTCCATGGGGTCACTGGGAGGGCTGAATGAGATCATGGATGTGGAAGGTGTTTTGAAGATGACGAGTCACAATAACAAGTGGAAGGAGGAGGAGGATTTAATTTGGAAGGAAGGCTTGAGAGAGACCTGACAAAGGGAGTGACAGGCTTCTGGGAGAACAGGGTACTGCTCCAGGCTGGAAATGACCTGGCCTGGGCTCCCATCACCACCCTTTCCCTAATTAGCCGTGTGACCTGTGCCAGAGCACATCCCCCTACCACCCCACTTTTCTGCCTCTCTTTCCTCATTGTTTGAGAGGATTTGGTTCCTTCCAGCTCCAAAATCTTCAGGTCTGGGTCAACTTGTTAACTAATAAATCCTTATGGAAATCATAGGAGGGGCCAGGAGGGCGAGTGTGGTCTATAGGGACTGGAAGTGTGGGTGAGGGGGTGAGCAGAGGAATAGATCAGAGGCACTCACCTGTGTCCTGTGACCTAGAGTCACCCTCTCCCCTGACTCCCAGGAAGAGTCGGCAAGGTGGAAGAGAGAGCAAGCATTGACGAGGTTCAGAGATTTGGCTGCAGGTAGGAAAAGAACAGGAGTAAAGACTGGATAGGACATAGTCCAAGTCTCATTTACAATATTGACCTCTTATTGGTTAGTGACTACATGAACTCCTTATGATTTGGAACCACACCAGAGAGCCTGAGTTCGAATCCTGTTTCTACCACACACTAGCTGTATGACCTTGGGCAAGTCACTCCAACTCTCCAAGCCTTGTCTTAGTTAATGTATCTGTAAAATGGGGACAACAGTACTGCTTCATAAAGTCATCATGAAGATTAAATGAGAGAAAATGTGGGAAACATTTGGCACTTGGCTGTCTTTAGGGCTACATGAGGATTATTCTCAGTATTGAAGATCAGTAGCAGACATTCTGGGTCACACTTCACGAATATTCCCTCTGTCCTTCCCCTGGAGAGACCCACTCATTACAATGATTTGCTCTGTCTTAGCAGTGGGGAAGTGCACTCGGGCATTGCTGGACCCAAGCGTGTGGGAAGCCCACAGGCAGGGCAGAGCCTAGGTCTTAAAGAATAGCTGCTTGGTAAGAGCAAAGGGACAATCCTGCATTTTCCTCTCAGCCTAGCCTGTGTGTGGAAGATGTCTGAAGAGAAACCACTCAGAGCTGGGGCCTTTAGGGTGTGGAAGGTGAGCAGAATGTGTTTGCAGTTCCTGCTGGAAGCATCTTAGAGATAAGGCTGAGTTCAGAGATCCAGGAGAGACATACTTCCTGGGTGCCTGGGCCAGGGTTTGGAGTCCAGGAAGGACCAGGGTATAGAATCACTAATTTACAGAGCTCATTTTGTGTCCTGGGCTGCCTTCTAAGCACACTATATAAATCAGATCACGTAAGTCTCCAACAATCCTGGAAGGTATGGATAAATTGTGGTTGCCATTTTGCAGAAGAGCAAACTGAAACACAGCCAGGGGGAAGGGGTTTCTCCTAGGTCATATGGCCAATGAGTAGCAAAACCAGATTTGAACTCAGGAAGTGGGGTCCCGGACTCTGTTCTTTTCACTGATCACTGCTTTCTGTGAGAAACCCAAAGATTTGTCTTCGAAGCCAGAATCAGTGGTTCTTAAAGGTTTCTGAAGGGATGCCTTCCCTTCAGATGAAAACTTGAAAACCATAGCTCCTCCTCCCAGAAAACAGGACATGTAGAGACAGACATTTGCATTTGATTTGGGGATGCCACAGACCCAATTAGAGCTGATTAAAAGCCACAAAGCCTGCCTCTAATCGGGTAGGTGGCCTCCACTTTCTACAAAGTGGAGGACACTGGGGTGGGGAGCCCAAGTCCCCAAGAGTTCCCACTGGGGCTGTTAGAGTGAGACAGCTGTGCTGAGACCCTGTGCCCCAGAAGGTGGTCATGGGACATTGTGTGTCTCAGCCGCACGGGCGGGGGTCACGCACTTTATTGGTGGCAAGAGCATTCCGCAGTGTTTGAACAGGAAGGGGGTGGGGACTGTTCTTGGTTTATGCCCACTTGAGTTGGCAGTTATATGTGATATGAACATGTTTGGTGAGAGAGAAAATAGACCAATCGGGGCCCCAGCAGGAGAGTGCATTTCCTCAGTTGGTTTAACTGAAGAGAGTTAATGGGTTTCTTTGCAAGGTATGGGTGAGGTTGAGGAAATCTGTAGAGGGTCAGGCAGCACCCAGGGCCCAGCACCAGCAGGGAGCTGCTCTCCCTCCCAGCGTGAAGGAGCAGTGAGAGGAGACAGTGCTCTTGTCTGTGAGTGAGAGCTGGACCATCGTTCTGGGAGAAGCAGCCACTGCCGGAACCCAGGGGCTGACGCCGGGTCAGAGTGGGAAGAAATACCCTAACCTCTCTCTCCACCCGTCTCCCATCTGCCAGTGCCTCCCATTGGCCAAACCCATCTGGAAGCCACAGGGCAAGGGAACAAGGGAGATGGGGTTCAAAGGGGAAAGGGTCCCCTGGAGTGTTGAGCAGGACAGAGAAGGAGCTGGGTGGGGTGGGGGCAGTAGTGGGAGACTCTCTGGCATAGAGAATAAACTTCCAAATCTATCCAGGCCTCATTGCCAGCCCTGTGCCCCACTGTAGCTCAAGAGGCCCATGTCTTGACAGAGGACCCCCTCCCACTCCTGGCCTCCTAGTTGGGTGTGGAATGGGGAGACCTTCCTTGTCTGACCCGGGTTCTCAATCCCAGCCCTGCAGGGGCCCTTGTCCCAGGGCAGTTTGGCAGGACCGCTGCCCAACTGGCCCCATAGATCTCAACTTCTGTATGCAGCAGAGCCCCTGGGAGCCATTTAATTTAGTCCTCAAAGAAGTTTCAAGTTTGCTTTCCCTTTGAGGGTCTCATTGGAAGTGATGATATGTAATTAATGCTGCTTAATTGATATTCTTGGGGCTTAGTCATAGAGGTTTTAGGAGCCCTTGGGAGCATTTTTGTGGCATGTTAGGAGCTTTTCCCACTGGATTTTGTTGCCAGGGACAAGACATGAGCTTTGGAGAGGGTGAATACCCTAATTTCCAGGCTTCACACTCATTTGTACTTTCTCTTTCTTTCTCCCCTCCTGGGAGGCTGTTCCAGGCCTTGAGGTCAGGGAGGTCTCAACTCCTTCCCTCATGTCACACCATGCCCTCACTAGTCTGCACTTGTCCCTGTAAGCAACAGTTCTTTAAGGCTATCCATGTCAAAACAAAATAAAAACAAAAACAAAAATGCTGTCCATATCAGAATTGCTTGGTAAAACAAAGATTTCAGGGTTTCTTTTCAGCTTTGCTAATCAAGAGAATCCCTGTGGCTACTGGTGTTTAGTGGCCTATGACCAGACTGTGAGCAATGCCATTCTCACAGCCAGGAGTGCGGAGGGAGGAGTTCAGAATGGACCAGAGGGAGGGACAGGCACTTCCAGGGCACTGGAAGAGCGGTGAGTGCTGGTTCTGCTCCGATTACGGGGGGGCAAAGGGCTTACCCCCTCTCCCCTTCACTCCCAAGCAGGGTTTACCATAGAACATTCAGACTATAAGCTTTCCTGAGCTTTCTACTGCTCCCTGCTAATACCTCATCTGTCCAAGTCCCTTCAGGCTTATAAACTGTAGTTCTATGTGGAATGAAATACAGCCATATTGATCTTTTTTTTGAACATCAGTTAGGTGGTTTCCTATTGCCATTAATAGGGGTGTAAATGGGAACTGACAAAGACCTAGTGGCTTCTTGAATTTTCAAAATCCAAATTTTTGGTGTTTTTTTTTTCCCCCTTTGTGATTAGCCCAAGTAATGAAGACCATAAAACATCTTTAGTGAGTCCCTCAGTTATAGATTTCACAGTTGTTTGTGCCTGGCATATGTTAATTACCCCTGCGTGCTGGAAATTCATCACTGCCCAGCCTGGCTCACTTGCCCCCTCTCCTCTCTAGGAGACCTTGGGGGCCTTGGAGGCTCGCTCCAAGTCCTGTTTCCAGGGGAACTCCATTTTCTTCTCTGGCAGAGCTCAATCTCTAGGGAATTCCCCTCTATTGAAGCTTCAAGTGCCATTTTAAAAGCAGCACTGTCATCTTCTCTAATGGGTGTTTTCCTTGGAGTCTCTGCCGAGAGTCGAGAGTCAGGTGAGGAGAGAGGTGGCACAAATGCTTTCTCCTTCTGGACTGGGGTGTATCTAAAATTCAGCCAGAGGGTTTAAAATGTTTGGGGGAGCAATACATTGAAGAGGAGGTGGAGCCCCCCCTTTTTTTTTTAAGATTTTATTTCTTTATTTGACAGAGCGAAACACAGCTAGAGAGGGAACAGAAGCAGAGGGAATGAGAGAGGCAGAAGCAGGCTTCCTGTCGAGCAGGTTCAAGCCCGATGTGGGGCTTGAACCCAGGACTCTGGGATCATGACCTGAACTGAAGGCAGCCGCTTAATGACTGAGCCACCCAGGTGCCTCGATGGAGTCCTTTTTTAAAGGAGGATTCTCTCACATCTGGGTGTTTACCCAGAATATTCCACAAGAAAGCCATTAGGAGAAATTTTCCTTTTGTCTGAAGAGTAGAGGTATTAAGAATTAGAGCAGAGGAGGGAAATGCAGGAATTCTCTTAGAACAAGGATGGATTGTACATTGTAAGGTTGTTACTGAATTTAGGAGATATGGCAGGAGCCCAGTCTTATTTGGCTCAATACCTACCCCCTTGCCTTATACACAGTGGGGCTTTTATAAATGCTTGTGAAGTAAACCTCATCTTTATTTGATTGTCATAGTACTTGAGGAGGTTAGATGAAGTAAAAATATAACGGGCTTTGGATTATACATACCTGCATGTAGGTCCCAGCTCTGCCTAGCTGTGTGACCTTGGACAACTTACTTAATCTCTCTGATTCTCAGTTTCCTCACTTGGAAAATGAGTAGTAACTCACGGGGGTTTGGTTTAGTGAGAATCCAAAGAGATCTTGATCTATTTGATCTAGTGAGCATTCAGAAGGGGCTCAGTAAATCTTAGTTTTCTTCCTCCATTGGTGGTTCTCAACTCCAACCGCTCATTAGAATCACCTAAGAAACTGAGAAAATGGTTGATCAGGCCTCACCTATTGAGACTGGGTTTCACTGGTCTGCAGTGGGGCTTTGAGCACAGGTATTTTTAAAAAAGCTCCTGTTAAGCGATACATTATCTTTAAAAGTAAAATGAACACATAGTAGATATTTATTTAACTTGTTAATTAAATGAAGGAACCAGTAAGATGTTACAGCTTGATCGGATGACTCAACATACTTTCTGTTGACCCTTAAACAGCAGAGGTTTCAACTGCACGGGTCCACTGATAACAGATTTTTTTTCAATAAATACAGTACAGTTTAGTCAATATATTTTCTCTTCTTTATGACTTTCTTAATAACGTATTTTTTTCCTGGCTTCCTTTATTGTAAGAATATAGTGTGTAATACATATAACATACAAAATGTTTTTTAATCAACTTCTTGTTGTCGGTAAGTCTTCCTGTCAATAGCAGGCTGGCTATTGGTTAAGTTTTGGGGGAGTCAGAAGTTATACCTGGATTTTCAATGGGGTGTGGAGGTCTGCTCCCCTAACCCCAGCATTGTTCAAGGAGCAGCTGTATATAAGCAATCAGGAATGCTGAAATTAATTTCTAAATAGATGCAAAACTGGTCAGTATCAACAGGATAGTAATCAAATAATTGCATTCCACTGAGCCAAATGTATTTACTTGTCTGTGGATAGTAATCATTTGCATTAGGCTGTGCTTTCTGCAATTTTCAAAGTTATAGAATAGCTCAACCATAATGAAAGGTGCAGATCTCCATGAAGTCAGATGCCTGGACTAGTTTGTGAAACAGGAAACCCAGTAATCTGTTTTTGTGTCGATTTCATATCTTTCACATTTCTCCCCGGGGCTTCTGGTGTGCAGCAGGGTCAGGGGGTGGGGGGGAGGAGACACTGTCCAGAGATTTGTCTATAGCTCTGCTGTCAGACTGTGTTATAGTTATTGTTTATGAGCTGTCCCACCTATGACAGAGAAGTCCTTAAGTAAAGGATTCATGTTCGATTTGTATTTGTAGCTCAGCACCCAGCACTTTGCCTGGCCTATAAGAAGTGCTGAAAAATGGGGCGCCTGGGTGGCTCAGAGGGTTAAGCCTCTGCCTTCTGCTCAGGTCATGATCTCAGGGTCCTGGGATTGAGGTCCGCATCGGGCTCCCCACTTCCTCCTCACTCTCTGCCTGCCTCTCTGCCTACTTGTGATCTCTCTGTCAAATAAATAAATAAAATCTTTAAAAAGAAGTGCTGAAAAACTGTCGAATTGGTAATTGAGTTTGATGATACCTCTAAGAAGTAAACAGGACACGTAGTATTCTCCCATGTTCTGATGAGGAATTGAAGCTTTCTCCAATCAAGTCCCGCAATTACCTTGTGATAAGCTTGGGACTCAAACCCGCTCATCCCTTTCCTCATTCAACCTTACTTCATTCAACAGTTTCTGAGTGCTCAGTGCATCCCAGTTACTGGGAGCAGTGACTGGCCTTTGCCCTCCCTGGGGACCTCACATGGAGCCCCCTTGGCTCGGAGGGCGTGGGCCAGAATGCCTAGGTTGTGACTTGCCCTCAGCAACGATTAGTTGTGCAAACCTGGACAGATGACTTAGCTTTTCTGTGCCTTTGTTTTCTTATCTGTGAAATGGGGAAGCCTACCATAAAAGGACGGAATAAGGTCAATACGGTGAAAACGTGTCACACGGTTCTTCATGCTTATAATCATCTGTGACCATGAGAACAGGGATCTGTTAAACAGTGGCAGGTCCTGGGCTGCAAAAATGAGAGCTCGGATCCTCTGCCTTTCAAGAAGCTCTGGTGGGAGTGGGGAGAGCCTCAGTAGATCGTTGTCAGGGGACAGGGTAAGTGCAGCCATGGGGCACAGGGGAGGGGTTGGGAGTCAGAGAGCAGGACCTCATGGGAGCTGGGTCTTCAAGCACTAGCAGTGTCTCCACTTAGGAGACACACTAGGAGGTTGTTGCAGGGGTCCAGTCAGAAAATGGGGAGCCCTGGCCCAGGCCACAGGGGAGGAAGCGGGGACGGGGGGAAAGGAAGGAGACTCTGCTGGTGGAATTGATAGGGAGTGAGGGCAAGATGATGCTGAATCCAGTGCTCTCAGATGACCCCACACTGCCTCGGGTGGGAGGCTCTCTTTGTAGCTTTCTAACTTAATGCAGGGTATAAGTGAATGCTGGGCTAAGTCCCAGAGAAGCAAGTTTTGCCCACTGCTCAGGAGAGGGACCTGTGCACTGGCATTTTTCTGGGCCGTAGAGCCTCATGAACGAGGACTAATAGTCAGGATTGATTTTTTTATTTTGGCAATTACTGCCCAAGTTGAAAAACCATGTTTATGTATTCAGAAATAGTTACAATTTATTTAAAATATTTATCACGCACCTGTCTGTCTTATTCACTTTGTAGAGTTGGTATCATGCCTTCACTTCATGGAGCATAGGGCACATGGTTTTACACTTGATCTTTTAGCCCTGTGTCCCTTTTTAAAATAAAATATCACCAGAAATGTCCAGTGTATTGAATAGATGTAAGAAAAAAAAATGGATGTAAGAGAGAGCTGCTTTGATGGGCCTCATGGCCAGGAAACATGTCCTCACTGCCCTCCTCCATAACACAGGGAGACCCCAAGGAGCTCAGGGCCCTGTGGACCACAGTCGAGCTCAGGGGCTCTCAAAGGGAGGTCCCAACACCAGCAGCCCATTTTTGAGAGATGCTGATTCTCAGGCCACACCCTAAATCTACTGAATCAGAATCTCTGAGAGTGAGGACTACAATCAGCCTTTTAACAAACCCTCCAGGTTATTCTGAGGCCCAGACCTGGGAGGGACTGGTCTTAAGTCATTTGGAGAGTTTAAGGGGATTCAACTATTGAGCACCTACTGTGTGTAAAATTCTAGAATATCTGCTGCAGGGGGTACCGAGAAAGTTAAGATCATGTTTTAGGTATCTGTTGCTGGATAACAAATTAGCCCAGACCTGAGCAACTTAAGCAACAGGGTCATGAAACTGGGTGTGGCTTTGCAGATCCTCTACCTCATGGTCTCCCATAAGGCTACAGTCAAGCTGTTGGCCAGGCCCTCAGTTGTCTGGAGCTTCTGCTAGGGCAGGGTCTACTTTGATGTTCCCTCGGTAGTTTTTGGGGAGATTCAGGTTCTTACAGGCAGCTTGGCTGACAGTCTGATTCCTCATGAGCTGCTGGCCCAAGGCTGCCCTCAGTGCCTTGCCACACGGGCCTCTCCAGGGTGCAGCTGGCTTCCTTGAAGTGAGCAAGCAAAAGAGAGCGAGAGGGGGTCCCCAAGGCAGAAGCATGGTAGTTTATAACATATTTTGGGGAGTGGCTTGTGCTCTGTGCTATGCATTAGCAGTGAGTCGTGAAGTCTAGGCCACCTTCAAGGGGAGTGGAGTGCACACGGGCAGGAGGCGGGGATCTTAAAAGATCCTACAGTCTCTTCTTCTGCCCTTTCATTTATAATTTTGGCCTCAAATAAATAGACATCTAACTGTGGAATCAGTTGGAGAAGGACGGTGGCCATAGGGGTGAGCCCAAGTTCAGTGGTGGTTCAGAGGGAAGTGAAACTCTCTGGTGAAAGAATCAAGAAGGCTTCCTGGATGAGGCAGCATCAACAAAGGATTTTGAAGAAATGGAGGACATGCCACTGGCAGAAAAGGGAAGGCCAAAATGAAGGGCCTGCTCAGGTATTCAGGTGTCAAAACCTTGCAACTTGGGTAGAGCCTAGATAGAGGTAGAGAGAGTAAAATAGGATGGAATTGGGGCCATGGCGGGGATGGTTTCCGTTGGTAAATGGAGGAGCTTTGCCCTGACTGGGCATAGGGGATGGGGACCAGAGGCATGGCTTCCATTCCTACTGGGGCCAGGACTGAGGGCCTCTGAGCCCTGTGCTCTCCCCTGCTCCACAAGCCTGGCCCTGAGGTCCACACCCCATTTTCTCTTGCAGTTTGGACGCACCGAAGTCATCGACAACACACTCAATCCCGACTTTGTACGCAAATTCATTGTGGATTACTTCTTTGAGGAGAAGCAGAACCTCCGTTTCGACCTGTAAGTGGCAGTTGGTGCTCAGGGACTGAGGGGGCAGAAACCATAGGTGGGAGGGGGGACCATAGGACCTGAGGTTGGTAGTAGTTTCTCTTACCAAGGAAGGGGGGAGGGCTGTGACATTAGAGGGAGCTCAGGTTTGGCCTGGGATAAAAATGATAATTAGCTGAAGTCCAGCCCCACCCTCATCAGGAGATGGAAAAGTGGTGGGGAAAGGGAACAAAGGCTCCCTACCATTTGTCTCCATTAAGTGTGGGAGGACACTGAGCAAGCCACCTGACTGTGGGGCCTAGATCCTGGGGGCTTCCTGGGAGCCTTTTTCTCCCCAGGTGATGGGGAGTTCCCCATTGACCTCTCCCTCTGTCAGAGCTTGTTCCAGGAGAGGGCTGCTCTTCAGTGTCCTCTCCTGCAGAGCTAACCTGACTGAGGGGCCCAGGGCCTGTGCGTGGGTCCCACAAAGTGCAGACTGCCCCTCTGCTGAGGTTAAAGATGATGATGGGATTTCAGTCTGGTGAGCAGGTAGGGGAGCCTTGTTTTGTCATTTTTCCAAAGTGTGAACGTATCTGGAAAGGACTGTATCCCAGAGAACTATGGACAGAATGGGCCAAAAGGGGGTTGGGGGTTTGTAGAAAGCAGAAGGAAAAAAAAAATGCAATGGAAGGCATGACTTTGGAGGGACCAAGGGAGGACTTGCAGCCCATTGTAGAGAAATCACAATTTGGGGACATTTTGGAGAGAGAAAGTGCTAGAGCAGGGGTAGCCTAAAAATGATTGTCCCTCAGCAGGAGGCATAGGGGCCTGGATGGCCAGTGAGGGGTCGATGGGGAAGGTGATGCAGGTCAAGGGAGGGGCCCAGATGCAGGTGGAAGAGGGGAAATTGTTAATGTCTCCCTCATTCTTGAGTGAGGAGGCCCCAGGTCAAGCTGGGCAGGGCTGGGCAAGGTGAAACCATCAGGGAAGTTCAAAGGCAAGGTATTGAGCTCCAAGGGCACCTTGCCTTAGCTGGGAAGTTGGGAGAACAGGCTTCGAAGGGCAAGGCGGCTCAGCTACCTGAGAACCAACCAGGGTTGCCGAGCAAGTTTATTTTATTTTTTCAGTCTTTAACGAGGTATTACATATACTTAGTGAAATACATAGATCTTCAGAGTCCATCCCATGATGCATTTTTTGTGTCTATTAACCCTCATGTAACCATCACCCAGATCAAGAGACAGAATATGTCCAGCATCCCACAAGGCTCCCATGTGGGCCTCCCAGTCGTCACTCCCAGAAATAGCCTACCTTGTCAGAGGCTGTATTTTGGGATGTGGGGGTCCTGACCCAACTCAAGGACCCCAGCAGTTCTGGGCAGGATGCCCCAGCTGTCTTTACCATTTCTGTGTATTCCCTGCAGTTACGACGTTGACTCGAAGAGCCCTGATTTATCCAAACATGTGAGTTCTGCCAGTGACTGCCCAGAGATTTTGAAACTCTCTTCAATGCCAGAGTCTGGGTCAGCCTTGGGCTTCACTGGGACACGGACCATGTGTCTGATGCTACTTCTGGTCATTTCAGAGCCCGCCCACTTCTAGGCATGGGGTGATGGAGAAGGTGGGTGGCTGTGGGCAGAGTGGGTGACACTGGTTTTTTCTGTACCCTGGGCTTACAGGATTTCCTGGGCCAGGCCTTCTGCACCCTCGGAGAGATTGTGGGGTCCCCTGGGAGCCGCCTGGAGAAGCCCCTCACGTAAGTGTAGAGGGGAGTGGTGCCTGTCTGGATTGCCCACCCTTACTTAGCTCAGGGTAGGGACACAGCATTCTGCCACTCTTGCGGGTGATTAGAAGAAAGGAGACCCCACGGGCCTTGCAGGGCTGTTAACCCAGTTAACTTGGAAGGACCCAGGTTCAGTTATTAGAGCCCCATATTCCTGGGACAGCCTGAGGCACTATCTAGTCCACTCCTACCTCCCACCCTTGCCAATGTATAAGGGAAGGAATCGATGCCCTTTCCCCCAGAGGGGAAAATGACTTGCCCAGGCCACATGGCTAGGAAATAGGAGAGCTGGGATTTGAATTCAGGGGTTCTCCTCACATAGCAGATTGTTTACCTCTTGCCATAGGCCAGAGGTGGGTATGGTGAGGTCCTCCTCATCTCACCTTGCCCTGACAGTCTGCTTTATAGGGCTGTAAGTGCTTTTAGGGGAAAGCTATTCCTCTAGGCAGGCTTTGGGATGAGGAATCCCAAGGCTTCTTATGGTGGAGGCTGCAGGCAGCTATTAGGACCAGCCAGGGCTGGCTGGGAAGTGGGAGTGCCCTCTCCTGTCCCTATTTCTCAGGATGCCCTAGGGGCAGAACCCAGACAAAAGGACCTACAGACTGGGACAGGCATCTGGCCACATGGCAGGATGGGCAGGAAGGGGATAGCAGGCTGGGCTGGGCATCAGCCCCCTGCTGGCTTCTGCTAAATTCGCACTGGATGCTGTCCCCTTACCATGATTGAGAAGCACAGAATGTGTTATTGTGGGGGAGGGGGTCTCTCGCCCAGGCTCTTGTCTGTGACCCCCACTAACTGTATGGTAACTTCAAGGCCCCCAGAGAGACCTCTTGGTCCCTGAAAAGATCTCCTTCTCTGGGTTCACAGAGAATAATGATATAAACTATCATTTATTGAGAATAAGGAACAAACCCAGGTTTGGAGGGCTCTGACGTTTATAGAATTTGGCATCCTGAGAGTGAGTGTGTGTGTCTGCCCCTATCAGCTCCCAAGTCCCAGGGTCAGAAGCCCTGGGCATCCAGTTTGTTTCCTCCCTGCTGTCACCTGGCCCCTCTGTGGTGGTCCAGCACACCTGCTGGGGGGATTGAGGAAGACCTCCGCAGGAAACAGCTGGGGAGGTGAGCCTTAGGGGACTAGCAGGATCTTGAGGACGATTGATTGGTGGAGGAGGGGGACCTGTTTCCTCCACTGAAAATGTCACATGTCTCAGTCTCGTCTCCCAGCTAGATCTGCGCACAGCACCTCCCTTTCACTGGGCGTCTCTTCTGGGCCAGACCTCCATCGGCTTCTCTCATCTCAGAGGATTCTCTCAGCAGTCCCCCCATTTCACAGTCCAGCCACTGAGGCTTACAGAGGCAGAGTAGTGATTCTCAAAGTGTCACAGCCTGCGGCATCATTGGAGAGCTTGTTAAAGCAGAGATTGCTGGCCCCCACCCCCTTAGTCTGGTGTGGGGCTGCCTGAGACCTCACATTTCTAACGCATTCCCCAGGGATGCTGACGGTGCTGGGCCCCAGACCCCACTTTGAGAACCCCTGAGGTAGGGTCACCCAGCACTAAACAACAAGGTTTGGGAGGAAGACCTGTCCTTCCTCTGGTCTGCGGCTCTCGGTCCTGTTTAGATATTTGATCCAGAACAGATACCTATCTCCAAGAATTCCGATGCCACGTGCTGTGGCCTCTCAGGACGGGGGTACATGACTCGTGGCATGCTCTCTCTGCCTCTCTCTCCACAGGATAGGAGCATTCAGCCTGAATTCCAGGACAGGCAAACCCATGCCCGCTGTGTCCAACGGGTAGGTCAGCAGACATCTTTGGCCCTGGAGTCCTCAGACATCCAGCTGGCTCTGCAGAGGGGGCCTCAGAGTCCAGGCCTGGGCCCTGCTCCCACCACTGTGCTTTCAGCCCCCAGTCAGGCCCGGGTGAGGGGGGTGTGGGGAGAGGACCACTCTGCAGCCAGCCCCTCCCCCACCTGGCTGGAGCTCCAGCATCTCCAGCCCCAGTGGCTCATGGGACTTCAGGAGCAGGGTGGGGAGCAGAGGCAGGGACTGCTTCTCACCCTGGCCAGATTTCTTCTGCATCCCACCTCTCTCTCGCCCTTCTCCCCCCTCCCTCTTTCCCTCACTTCTGTTTATCTTCTTACCCCATTGCCCCCTCCATTGCTTCCACTGCTGGATGTAGCCTTCTCGCAGCTGAGTAGATTCTGCTAAATCCTTACTTTTTGTATTTGCTCCCCAGCTGGGGTGGGCCAGCCTCACTCCCCTGGCCTCTACCAGACCACCTGCCTTTGGCAGGCAGGCTTCATGCAACTACATGCAAAAAAGACACCCTCCTCCCCCACCCCCATACTCCTTCCCTCTCCCCCTCTCCTGCTTGGAGGGGGGATCCTCACTGGAGGGTCAGGGGTGGAGCAGGATAAGGAATATCTTCTCCAGGGAGGGGGAGCAGCCTGGAGGTGCCTCACACTTATTTGAGCATTTTGGCTGAGTAAGCAAAGCTCCCCTGGCCTGGCTGAGAACTCCTAGGAGCTGGGAAAGGGGACACCCGGGGGCCCTGGGTGCTCACAGCCCAGGAAGGGTGTGGTTGCTCATTTACACAGAGTATGGAAGCAGCAGTTTGGAGAGGGAGCAGGAGTCAGGGAGAGAAGCAGAGAGGGAGGGCCAGAAAGGAAAGAGAGAAAAAGGAAGGCCCTAAGCAGGTGGGAGCAGGTTGGGTCTGGAGGGGAGGGAAGGGAAGATGGGAAATCAAAGAAGGGCCCAGGGCCCAGAGGCAGAGGGAGGAACAGATGGAGAAACACTGGCAGAGGAGGCTGGTGTGAGGATTCTGTCTCTCTGGTCAAACAAATTGTATCTTTACACCCAGCGAGGGCCAGACCAGGGCTGGGGCACTCTGCTCAGCGGCCCATGTCTAGGGGGACAACCCGGCAGGCCTGTGGTGGGGACCCTACTCTACTCTTCTGCTGTGGAGAGATCTGGGCTGTCTCAGCCTCTGGGGCCAGCTCCCCTGCCTCCTCTACTTGAGACCCTCTCCCTCCAGAAGCTGGCACTGGGGAGAGCTCCATCAGTGGTTCTCAAAGTGTGTTCTGAAGACAGCAGGCTGGGAGCCGCGAGGCTGGCCTGAGGTGTGGGGCTGGATTTTAGCAGCTGGGTGAGACTGCCAAGGAAAGAGGCAGGGAGAGAAATGATGCTCCATGGGGGCCTTTTTTTGTGCCATGTGCTACATGTGCACATTCTCACTCATGCAGCCTACAAACACACCCGTTCTATGGGCAAGGAACACAGGGCTCAGAGAGGTATCATCATGAGTCCAAAGCTAAACAGCTGCTGGACAACATGACATTTTTTTTTCTCCTTAGACACCCAACCCTGTGTTTGTCCTGCTGGAGTGAGATGGGCTGGGGCCTGAGGGAGGGGCCCTCCTGACTCAGGGAAGAGGTGGAACATGTTCCCTGGGTGAAGCCCCACCTTAGGAACTCTTCCTCCTGGTGGGGATTCTCTGGGTGGGCCGACTTCTGTCCTGGTTGCCTGCCTCACTGAGGAGTTGTGTGAATGGCCAGGATCTCTCTTCCCTGGAGAGACCCCAGCCAAGGAGTTCAGGGGGAGGTAGCCACGGCCGACTCTGGACAAGTTGCCACCAAGAGGATACCAGCCCTCTTGCTGCTTGCTCTCCCACCCATGATGAATCAGATTGGCTCAGAGCTGAACTGTTCCAGGACTCTGGGGGTCAGCTGGGTATAGGGTGGGGTGGCTGGCCCACGAGGTCTTTTGCCCACAGAAGTGGTCTTTGGATGGAAAGTTTGAGAACCACTGGTCTGGAAGCCTCCGGGTGAGTCTGGATGCTTTTCCACTTCTAGGAAGTTCACTGCAGACCCTTCCTGGTGGGCTCTTGGGGAGCAGGGGGTGGGACAGCTCCAGGCCTGAGATGCCTGACTCAGGAAGCAAGTGCCCTAGGGCACATAGCCAAGAGTATTTCAGGAGACTTTGTCTTCTTAGGGGTTCTGGGCAGATCTGCTGGATGGGGAGGGGGGAGGATAAGGAGGGCCGATTCAGGGAATGTTCAGTCTTTGTCTGGCTCTCCATTCTTTCATCTTCTCCTCTCCCAGCGGTGTCCCAGGGAAGAAATGTGGCACCATCATCCTGTCCGCTGAGGAGCTGAGCAACTGTAGGGTGAGTGGCAGAGGGACTAATGAGGGGGCCTGGTGGGGGTGGGAGTGGAGCTGTGGCAGAGGACAGGCCGCTCTCCTGTGACCCCGGGACCATGTGTGTCCTCTGGGAATCTGGGGAGGGCAGGGCCACCCAGTTTCACCTGGCTATCCTAGAATTCTGTAACATCTGAGCTAGAACGTTGTCTCCTCCCTTTATAGCTGAGCTGATTGAGGCCCAGAAGGGACGGACCTTGCCCACAATTAGCAGCAGAGCTGTCTGGGGCCCTGGTCCCGGGCCTTCCAGACTAGGGCTCCTCCATTCCCCATCGTGGTCCCCTCTCCCTGAAACAAGACTGCTTTGGCTCCAACCCTGGCAGCAGAGGGCTTTTTCAGTCGTGAGGCTGCGTGCTTGTCTGTTAGTTGTCACGTTTCACTTTTAGCTCTGGAGTAGGGTGATACCCTGCTTAGGATTGAGGGAGTGAGGATGTGTGGTTGGGGTGTGTGCATTATGAAGCCGGAGGCTGCAATCCCACGCAGCCCTCGGTTTTGCTCCTTCCATGGGACTATGGAGAAGCAGGAGATGGGGACAGCGGAAGGGGCAGCTGAGCACACCGAGGAGGGACTCGGGGGACCCGATGGCTAATAATAAGGATGAAACATAGTAACGATGATAGTTCTTACTTGTCAAGGGATGGGCATTTTGTATAAGATGTCACTACTCCGGACAACAAACCCAAGAGGTAGGGACTGTTGTTATTCCCATTTTATGAATAAGGAAGTTGAGGCTCAGAGATGCTAAGCCGTCTGTTCAAAGACAGTAAGTGGTAGAATCATGGATCTAATCCAGGTCAACTCGATTCTAACCAGGGCTCCTTCCCAGGCTTGCATGCCTCTTAGGTTGATTAAGAGCCACAAGTGGGAGTGGGGGTGTCCTGGGGAGAGACGGCAAGGTAGCCAGAGCACGAACACAGGACCCAGACTACGGTAACCTGGGGACCCAAATTCACCTGGGGCTCAGATAAGAGGGCCTAGGAGGGAGGAAGAGAAACAAGATTTTTGACCTTCCAGGGAAGTCAGTGCAACTGTGGTTATTTGTTAACTATAAATATTTGCCATATTAGAAAATAAAATCAATAAATTAAAAATATATATTAACTCATTTAAAACTGACAACAGTTTAACCCATTACAGGATAACATAAATAATAACTTTTTTGAAAAATAACTGTATTTTCCAAAACAAAAGTCACTTAATGAGAAGAGTGACCTTGTTTTGCATTTTTGTAAATCTCTTTAATATCAAGCTGAACAAAGAGGGCTGGAATCTCATCTCTGCTTCTGCAGTCAATCTGTTGTGATGTCAGTGTTGGGTAACTTCTAGAAAACTCCATGTCTTATTGACATTATTACAAAAAATGCTTTGGCCTCATGGACCACCCCTTGGGGGTCCCTGGTCCATACTTTGAGAACTGCTGCTAGGAGGGTATAAATCATTAGCCAAGATTAATTGAGCAATTATGCTGAGCGTTTTACACACATCAACTGATTTATCCGTGTTATTGTAATATGTGATGTAAGACTGTAGGTAGTATGAGATATTATCGTAACTGGTATATTACGGTTTTTATTTTATGGAGAGGTTAAATAACCTGCCCAGGGTCATGTAATCACTGGGTAGGAGAGATTCGAACCCAAGCAGTCTGGTTCTAGAGCCAGGGTCTTTAACTGCCAGGCAGTGGGGCTCCCAACTCTGCTTTCGGGGGCTTCCAGTGGGAGAATAAGACACAGAATTGCAGTATAATGATGACAACATCAACTTATACACAAGTGCTCATTCTTCTGGCATCTCTGTCCGTTTACCTCAGTGGGTCTGGAGGAACCTGACAGCAGAGCTACACCCGTCCTGACGCCCGGCCCCAGCCGAGGGCTTGGTGTGCGGTAGACGCTTACAGAGATCTCTTGGGAGGCTTGGTGCGAGGTCGCGCTCACAGAGATCTCTCGGGAGGCTTGGTGTGTGGTAGGCGCTCACGGAGATCTGTCGGGAATCTGCGAATCTGCGACTGAATGAATGACCAAATGGTTAGCATCAGATGATGATGGAAACTCTTACGAGTGTGTATGCCGACCATCTGGAAGTTACTGGAGTTCAGACAAGGGAGAGGAAACCAGTTGACGTTATAGTAGAGCTATTTAAGCTCCCTGGGCCTCAGTTTCTCCACCTGTATGTTGGGGCTGACAGGGGTGCCTGCTGTGAAGATTGAAGGAGTTCATGGAGGCTGCTGGGCTGAACAGGTGCCGGGAAAGATGGAATCTGAATTCCTTGAAGCCTAACTTGGGTTTGCCCCCCAGCTTTTAGCTCAGCCGGTGACTTGCTCCCTAGTTTCTAATTAAATCAGGTAATAGAAGCCAAAGTGCTTCAGAAATTCTAAAGCTTCAGACAATGCTGGGTGCTGTCGTTGGTCTGGTTTTCTGGGATTGGCAAAACAGTCCGTGTTTAGTATTTATTAGGCGCCTCTCCCATCCTCCTCCATCCCATGCCCACCTCCCCTCCTTCATCCAGGGGTTATAGTTCTCCTTGATCTAAGCTATTGCAAGGCAAGGAGGTGGGGGGTGGGCTCCCTTCCTTCCTCTTGAGATTGTCAGCTCCTTTTCTTTTGGGGCGCCTTTGGCTGCGTTCTGTCTTTCCCTAGAATACTTGCAAGGAAAAGAGACTAATTCCCAGCATCTGGCTGAATGAAAATAATTACCTCTGAGCTGCTTTGCTTCAGTGTTCCAGCTCCGCATTCAGTGGGAGGATCAAAGGAAGAGGGTGGAGTCTGAGGGGTGGGTTTTTTTTTGTTTTTGTTTTTTTTCCTTTACCAGAGCAGAGCTTTCTGCTCAAGTGAATGCATTCTGCCTAAGCAGTCAAACCCTCACTCCAACCACAGGGACCGTGTGGGCGGTTGGGGACGAGGAAGGACCGGAGTGGACTCCGGTGGGTCGCCAGCACGCTTCGATGGGTTATAGAAAAAGCCTTGCTCATCGAGATTTTTAAATACCAAGAAAGTTGCAACAATTAGAATTTGATCCAAAATGCTATTCAGTGATACTTGATGTTGATGATGATGAGCTTAGGCTCCTGAAGGGCCTCTGAGTCATCCAGGATTTAATTATGTTCAGCGGTAAAACCGTCGTTGTTCCCTGTCATACTGACCAACATTTGCAGTCTGCAGAGTTGACCCGAGCCCCTGGTGTTCACAGTGTGTTTGATCCTCACCATGGGGCTGGGAGGCGGGGAGGGGGCAGCAGTCCTAGCCCATAGACACAGAGAGGTTGGGGTGCTGGCCTCAGTGGTCTGAGCCCTGGACTCTAATCCTCAGGAGTACTTCCCTCACCCACTGGGAAGCTGTAAGCTTTACAGTACATGGAACAGCCCCGGGTTTGTGATCTTTGTGGGGCCAGGAGCCTTCAGCAGGTGGGCTGGGCTTCTAGACAGTTCCTGGACAGATAGTGATCTTCACTGCCTCCCAGTCAGGTCCCTGTACACAGTGGCAAGAGTGCAGCTCACCTCTTGCAAGCCAAGGGAGTCAAAGCTTTTCACTTGTAGCTGCCCCTGGGTCTCCCTCTCCCTTACCACCCCCTTTAGATATCACCAGCCCGCTCATGTGTTCATTTATGTGTTTTAGCAAATCATGCCTTCGCTCAGTTCTTGCCCCCCACCTGCGCCAGCCTGCCAGAGTTTCCAATTTAGTGTGAGAGACAGAAATGCCAACCAGCAATCACAATACAGCAGGGGTCCTTAACTTCATCAGACCCATTGCCTCTTTTTTTTTTTTTTTAAGATTTTTTATTTATTTCTTTGACAGAGAGAAACACAGCCAGAGAGGGAACACAAGCAGGGGGAGTGAAAGAGGGAGAAGCAGGCCTCCCGCTGAGCAGGGAGCCAGATGTGGGGCTAGATCCCGGGTCTCCAGGATCATGACCTGAGCCAAAGGCAGTCGCCCAACCAACTGAGCCACCCAGGCACCCCCCATTGCCTCTTTTTTAAATAGCAAGTATTTTAAAGCATTCTTTACTATCCTGAAGGAAAATCCATGGATAATACCATATAATAGGCCCAAATACATACAGGTGAAGGAACAGCCCTTACAGCTACCTAGAAGATGGGTCCAGGCCGAGAACAGCTTGTGCAAAGGCCCTGGGGCAGGGAGATAGTGATGAGTGACACCAGAGAAGTGAGAGAGTAGATGGGAATGGGGGCTAGATGGTGCAATATCTTGTAGTGGGCCTGCTTAGCAGTTTTGAATCTTGATAAAGTCAGAACTCTCATTATTCTTGGGACAGACATCAGGGAGAGCCCAATGTCTCCATGGGGGAGCCTAGGGAAGAGTCCAGGGAGAAAGAGAGAAAGATAAGGAGAAAGAGGCAAGGTAAAGCATGGGGAAGTGGTGAAGCTTTTCTGAGACTCGGAAGAGTACAGGTTGATATTTGGGAGAGATGCGTGTTGTGGCTAGCACAGATGGAAGTGTCCTGTGTGATCCACGACCAACAGTCACACGCTATCCTTTTACAAGTTAGTTTGTAAATTTTTTTGGTCTTAGAAATCATCCCTCCAGTTTAAAAAAAAAAAAAAAGAACGAAAGAAAGGAAAACAAAACTGATGCTAAAAAAATAACATTCATAGTGGATATGGTAGCAAATACAAAGAGGTAATCATTGTTGACATTTTGGTGCATTTGCTGCATTTCCTCCTTTCTTCTAGGTGTTTATGTATATAGCTTTTTTTCCTTCCAATTAGTAGAGAAGGTTATCCAGATTTATTTTCCCATGTCATTAGATATTCTTTGAAAACATGTATTTATTTAATAGCTAGATATTATTCCTCTATTATACGGATGGCCATAATTTATTAAATCTATTCTGTTATAGGAAACAGTATCATTCATGCTGCTGTGAACACCCTCCTAGCCAAATCCATTTTTCTTTTGAACTTTATTTGATGGATTTTGGTTGGTATCCCAGACACATAGGCTCCAAGCGTGGGAGGGAAAACGGTCAGTCTGGAGTTTCAGCGTCTGAATGACCAAATCAACAGATGTACTGCTGATGAGATTGTTTGAGAAGTCAGTCATTAAGATGGCAGAGAAAACCCAGCTTGACCCTCACTGTGGTTATTACAGTTAATAGGTAGTGACAGGCCCGACCTCCTAGACTAACTCCTACACCCACCATCTGTGTTCAAATCAGCTCTAGCCAAGGGGTCTTTGTGGATATCACAGACCCTTGCTTCTGCAGTCTTATCGTGGCAAGCTGGGGCTCTGGGACCTTCTGTGAATGCAGGAGCCCTCCCAGAGCTCGCAGCTGGCAGAATCACTCTGACTCTGGGTTGTGTTCCCTCCTGCTGGCGTGCTGAATTTCAGAGTTGGGGCTGATGATTCTTTTCCATTTTAATTGACATCTTTTTTTCCAGCAAACTTTGAAGAGAAGCCAATAAATGTCACCATGGTTCCACCATCTATTTAGGGTATAGCATGTGAGCAGGAGGGCAGAGTGGTTAAGAACTTGGGCTCTGGATCCAGACCAAATGCCATTGCTTACTAGCTTTGTGACTCTGGGCAAGTTACTTGGCTTCTCTGTGCCTCTGTTTCTTCATTTGTAAAATGGTTTTACTTGAATTGGGGATGTTTTGTCATGGGTTTTTGCATTGGTTTTGATTTTTCAAGATTTGCATTAAAATCTTGATTTTGATGACTGAGCTTTTGGGTGCCTTTTACATATTTGTACTTACCTTACTCTTGTTCTGATCCTGGAGCATGCCTGCAAGAGCCAGCTTCTGTTCTCCCCGCCTGGGTATTGCTACCCTCTCCTGGCCTTCAGCCCACCTGTTGCTCTCTGGGCCTGAACTCTGACCTGAAGGGCCCTCTCTGGGTCTAGGAGGGCTAACAGCTAGAGCAGGCCAGGCCACCCTGGAGTGAATGGCTGTTTGCTGTAGTCTCCCCAGCAGCCTCATTAACATGCGGAAAGATGCAAATTGAGGCAATCCTGCTGTTTTAGAAGAACTTAATATGTTTTTTAAAAAGACAGGGCGAAAAGGCAGAAATTGCAGGAAATTATATATTGCAGGAGCTGTTTATCTTCTTCACAGTGGATTCCAGAGATGCCTCTGGTTTGGGAAGGAGCATTTCACCCACTGTGCTCAGAGAGCCTTACCCTCCAGCTGAGGCTTCAAAACAAGGGGACCTCTGACTTCAGCCAGGATTGGTTGCTCTCTAATCCTGCTGGCCCAGTCCATCTATGGCCACTTCCTGATTCTTCCTGGGGTCCCTTCTCTGACCTGCATTTAAGGGGAGCGGTCAAAGCCTTGTGCTTGCGATATGACTATTGACATAACTCAGAGCCATCTTTTTTTTTTTTTTAAGATTTTATTTATCCATTGGACAGAGAGAAACACAGAGAGGGAACACAAGCAAGGGGAGTGAGAGAGGGAGAAGCAGGCCTCCCACTGAGCAGGGAGCCGGATACAGGGCTTGATCCCGGGACTCATGACCTGAGCTGAAGCCAGTCGCTTAATCAACTGAGCCACTCAGAGCCATCTTTAAAAGCGCAGTCCCCCCGAAGTGGGGTGGGGGGTTGGGGTAATTGGGGGATGGGTATTAAGCAGGGTGCGTGATGGAATGAGCACTGGATGTTCTAAGCAACTGAGGAATCGCTGAACTCTACCTCTGAAACTAATAATACACTCTATGTTCATTAATTGAATTAAAATAAAATAAAATTTAAAAGAAAAAATGGACGTCCCCAGACCGCTACAGCACCTTATCTCAAGGACTCCCCATGGGGTGCGTGCACCCACGACGGAAGAAGCTTGCCTTGGTCACAGCCTAGAAGTCTCACCACAAGTCTTTTTTATCCCCATGGATCTGGCAATGGCACAACAGTACCGATGATGATACCGGGCTGTCGGTGAGCCCTTCCGGGTCTAGATGGCGTTAGGGAGGGCAGATCAGGTTGAGCGGCAGAATAAACTGCCGGCAACACTTCATGGATTTGCCACCAGCGGGAATGAGGTGTGGCTCTCTGGAGGATTTTTCCAGTTAGCTGAATTTCAGAGCCAGGCTTTTTTTTTTCTTTTTTCCTGTAATTTTAACTAGTTTGCACGGAGGAGGCCTTTTCTAAAATGGATTTCACACTTCTCTGACTCCTCAAACTGAGGCTACAGAACATAATTAAACTTATCGGGATGATTCAGGGTCATCGTGTGGAATCTCAGTTATTAAGCTTTGGAGCCCAACTGTTTTGTTCTGATCCCATCTTCTCCTAATAGCTGTGTGGCTTCGGGCAAGGGTGTTAACCTCTCTGGGCCTCAATTTCCCCATCTGTGAAACGGGAATAATAATAGTTCCTTTCTCAGGGGGTTGGTGAGAGGACTAAAGGAACCGATAGGTGGAAAAGTATCTGCTGGGCACGGAGTAGGCAGAGACTTAGTCTACTGCCATTTTTGTAGGTAGACAACATTGGCGGTTGTGTTCAGCCTGGGGGAGGTGGGGAGCTGGGTGCTCCACAAACGTTGACTCCCATCCTTTTTTTAAATTATTATTAATATATAATGTATTATTTGTTTCAGGGGTACAGGTCTGTGATTCATCAGTCTTACACAATTCACAGCACTCACCATAGCACATTCCCTCCCCAGTGTCCATCACCCAGCCTTCCTATCCCTCTGCCCCACACCCTCTAGCAACCCTCAGTTTGTTTCCTGAGATTAAGTGTCTCCCATGGTTTGTCTCCCCCTCTGGGTTCATCTTGTTTCATTTTTTCCTCCCTTCTCCTATGATCCTCTGTCTTGTTTCTCACATTCCTCCTATGAGTGAGATCATGTGATAATTGTCTTTCTCTGATTGACTTATTTCGCTCAGCATAATACCCCCAAGCTCCATCCATGTCGTTGCAAATGGCAAGATTTCATTCTTTTGATGGCTGAGTAATATACCACTATATTGTATACCACATCTTCTTTATGCATTCATCTGTTGATGGACATCTGGGCTCTTTCCGCAGTCTGGCTACTGTGGACACTGCTACTGTGAACATTGGCATTGACTCCCATTCTGACAGCGGCTCCATGCTCCACACTGTGGACCAGTGTTTGACATCAGCCCTTTGCTTTACTCTCCCTGGTAGGGTCACCAGGGCATTCTTCCTCCATTTTTCCAGAAGAGAACACCCAGACTTAGGTGACATCGCTTGCCACAGGCTGCTCAGCAGATGGGGGGCAGAAGCGGGCCTCCAAACAGGTGGCCTGAGCTCCTGCATGCTCTTCTGTGTCCGGTGCTGTGCGGGGACTGCGGGCCTCCGGAGGGAGCCCTGAGTGGTCCTGGGAGTGATGGTCTGTGACATCCTGCATCTCCTGTTCCTCCTTCCCTTCCTCGTCTTATGGAACCTTAAGGGGTTGCCCTAGGAAGAAGCAACAATGAGAGCTTTGGCCTCTGGATTTTATGGCATCGGTTTTGGTTGTTTCAATATATGGAATTATTTTCGAGTCAACCACTGTAGGTTGTTGCTTGTGGCTTGCCTGTGTTCATTTGGGTGACCTCCAGGTGGGGGGGCAGAGTCACATCTGGGATGCCAATCAAGCCATAGGCTGCGGAAGCTGGAAAGGCTCTGGACTCCTGAGTGCCAGCCTTCTCCACTGCCGCCCCTGTCCCCTTATGCTCCCTGGGGCAGCAAAACCAAAGCCTAAATTGCCCCGCCCTAAAAGTATAACGGCCTGTCCGGCAGGTTACTTTACAGATAAGGAAACTGAGGTGGAGAGCCCAGAACTCAGGGCGCCTTGCTGGGCTGTGCCCACTGCTGTCCTCAGCAGAGTCCAGAGATCAGTGTCTTCTGGAGCCACGGCCTGCTGCCCCCCTGAGGAGGAGCAAGGGTGGCATTGTGGGCCCGTGAGCAGTGCAGTCCCATGGGGCCTATGCTCGCTCGGTTTAACACTCTGCTGTCACATTTCCCCTTTCCCAGGGGCCTCACCAGTTCTATAGCCAACGTTGGGAGGAGCCCACCTGATCCTAGGCCTCCTCCTTTTCCTAGGCCATAGAATAGAGCTGAAGGCATTTAAAATGCTCCCTCCCTTGGGGTGCCTGGGTGACTCAGATGTTAAGCATCTGCCTTCAGCTCAGGTCATGATCCCCAAGAGTCCCAGGATCGAGCCCTGCATTGGGTTCCCTGCTTGTTCCCTGGGAAGCCTGCTTCTCCCTCTCTCACACCCCCTGCTTATGTTCCCTCTCTCGCTGTGTCTCTGTCAAATAAATAAATAAAAGCTTAAAAAAAAAATGCTCCCTCCCTCCAGCTTGGGATGGGATTGGAACTTCCTCCCATGCTGATATGGTGACTGCAGGGGGCAGGCTTAGAAGGCTAGAGAGCTCTCAGGGGAGCTCAGGGGGAAAGCCCTGCCTGTGTGATCCTCTGTGTGACCTTGGGCACATGACAGGATTTAAAAGCCTCAGTTTCCTCATCTGTAAAATGGAGAGGGTAGAGGAGTTACTTCATGTGGTTGCTGTGCAGATTCAGTGAAATAATGTGCGTAAAGAGAAGGCTTCACATGGGGACTTGCATGTAGTAAGTGCTCAATAAATCAGTCGGTCTCTTCTTCCATGCCTGCCATTCTAGATTTCTCTGGAGGCTTAGGATTCCCAGGACTCCTAGGCCTTGCAAGCCCCCAGTCCAGCTCCTTCTTCTTCTCAGGTGGGCCATGAAGAAGGACATGAAAGCCATCATTACCTGGGCCCCTCTGTGTGCAGGCCGCTGTGACTCAGCATGGCTCCCCTGACTCAACACCTCCCCTGAGTGCACCCTCCTGGCCCTGATTAACAGGAGGCCAGCCCCTCCCTGAGTCTTGAAGAAACCCAGGAAGTGGGCCCCATGAATTCTCCCTCTCAGGGAGCAGAATGGTGTGCCCAAAGAGACATGACTTGGAAATAGTTCACACGTGTTGAATTGCCAGTCTACCAGTTACCAGCTGGTGATCTTGGGCAGGGTAGCTGCTTCCACCTGCTGCTTCCTCATTTATAAAAAAGTGACAAAGGATTACTTCAAGGGCTAAAGGTGACCAGGAGCTCAGTGACTTGGCCATACATAGGGTATCAAGTAAATGTGTGTTGAATGACCAAATGAGAGAAGGGAGGGACGCCCTGTGTGTCCTTGAGGGAAGGCACATGAGGGGGTGGGGGCAGGGCAGGGACAGAAGCCACCCCACTGTGTCTGCAGAGAGGGTCAAGGGTACAAATAACCCTAATAGCCTGCTCATGCAAGGCCCCTGGTGTGCACCATACCCTGCTCCCAGCACTGTCCTCATATTGACTCATTTCAACCTCACAACAAGCCTATGAGGTCGGCTGCTAGTACCTAGTTTTACAGATGAGAAAACTGAGGCCAGAGAGGGTGAACAGTTGGCTCTAGGCCACACAGCTAGAAAGGGATGGAGCTGAAGCAGGCAGCCTGGCTCTAGCAAACATATTCTTTTTTTTTCCTCCCAGCAATCATATTCTTTTTTTTTTTAAGATATATATATATTTTTAAGATTTTATTTATTTATTTGACAGAGAGAAACACAGTGAGAGAGGGAACACAAGCGAGAGAGGGAGAAGCAGGCCTCCTGCCGAGCAGGGAGCCCGATGTGGGGTTCGATCCCGGGTCTCTGGGATCATGACCTGAGCTGAAGGCAGTCGCTTAACCAACTGAGCCACCCAGGCACCCCCACAGCAATCATATTCTTAACGCTTATACCATACCCATCTCCGAGCCTTTGGCCATGTCCTTCAAACTTGTGGGAGGTTGCCTTCTCATCTCTGCCACCATTTTGGTCCTCACAGGGCTGTAGGACACTGATCTCACGAGACCATCTTCCCCAGTGAGAGGAAAGGAGCTGTTGTGCCCAAATTCTGAGACCCCCCCAAAGGCGACCACCAGAGTCCAGAGTCAAAGCCAAGTGGCAAGGGTCGTTTATTGCCAGGTTTGAACCCGGGCCTCCGTGTGGAAGTTACCAGTCACGCTCAGAGATTCCGAGCATACTTTCAGCACAGCTTTTATAGGCAAGGACAAACAAGTTACAGAGAAGTTGGGTGAGATAACATTTTGACCCCCTCACACACCCCCTCACACATACGCACATATTCCAGGAACTGAAGCAAGATGCGCAAATGGTTTCTTGACTCAACTGTCCTCATTTGGTAAACACAGCCTTGTAAAGGCACGAATCAGCAAGGGGTCTTAAGTAGAGGCCTAAATCATCAGGGAGTTTCAGAACTTGTTATGGTGGCCTTGAAGCTAAGCAGGCCCTAACATTCCCCCCTTTACTCGTTCGTAATGAGGAATCTTACTCATTTAGGTGAGAGGCCTCTACATATATGGGGCCAGAAAGTCCTTCATATTGTTGTCTCAGGACCATTAGCTGCACTGTACTGACCCGGTCTTTTACGAAGGCCATTAGTTTGTTTAGAATACATGGCCCAAAAGTTAAAATGAGTAAAAGGATGAATAGGGAGGCCTTGAAGCTAAGCAGGCCCTAACAGAGCAATGTGAGAGCTAGGTGACTTCCCAACAGGCCCTGGCCCCGGACCTGATGATCAAACTCTGAGCTCTGGCTACCTGGCAGCTGATTTGTCAAGATGCAGATCTTTCAGGTTGAAGAGGCCACATGGGGATGGCTGGAGAGGAGGATGTGGGGGCATTTCTGCCCAGGGCTCTGACAGCTGCAGCAGCCCCCCTAGAGGGGCTGGGGGCCACATGAGGGGAGGGGTCCCACAATCCTCACCAGGGCCTGGGTACCTTCTCTGTGCTCTTGGGCTGAGTGTTGCGTCAGCCATGACTGTGAACTGGTCGGGACAGTGAGATCCCCAGGCCTCTGCTTCTTGAACTTGGGGAGTCATTCCCTGCTTTGAGCATTAGGCTCCTCACCTTAAGAGAGTTGCTCATGGTTAGTGGGTGTGAAAGTGATGTCTCTTTTTTTAAAAAAGATGTATTTATTTGAGAGAGAGAGAGCAAGGGGAGGAACAGAGGGAGAGGGAGAATCCCAAGCAGACTGCCTGCTCAGTACAGGGGCTCAGTCCCATGACCCCGAGATCATGACCTGAGGTGAAACCAAGAGTCGGGCGCTTAACGGACTGTGCCATCCAGGAGTCCCAGTGATGTTTCATCTTGATCATCTGCCCAATGTGTGAGGGGATAAGGCGGTGTGGACAGAGTGAGGGCTCTGAGGTTGGCAGACCAAGCTCAGAGTAGCCTTGGGTGAGTTGCTTCAGCTGTCTGAGCCACTGGGTAAAACAGTAACGGACTCACACACATCAGCACTGATGTGCCTGCATTCTGCCAAGTGCTTTGCCTTTTAGTCCTCGCAACAGCCCTTTGAGGTGGGTGCTGTGATCAGCCTCGTGTTACAGAGAGGAAACTGAGGCTCCGACGGGTTGCATCCCTTGCTCAAGGTCACCCGCCCCTGCACTGATCCATCAGACCTGCCCAGTGGTGTTGTTTGAAGATGGAATGAGATCCGCACGTATTAGCCCAGGACCTGACCCTTCATTAGTACAGGGCAAACATAACATGCTGTCCTTTAGCCAGCTTAGTGCTCAAAATCCTCCTGTTTCCCCAGGGCCTTGGGGTTGTGTTTCCACAGGGATTGGGGTACCCTCCAGCCTTCTCCTGCCTCACACCCCTGTTCTCCCTCCTTCCCACCAGGATGTAGCAACAATGCAGTTCTGTGCCAACAAACTGGACAAGAAAGACTTCTTTGGGAAGTCCGACCCCTTCTTGGTGTTCTACAGAAGCAATGAGGATGGAACGTAAGTTCCCTGACAACACTTTACCCCCTTTCCGGCATCAGGGATGGAGGGTTATGGTGACCTGCCAGGCAGGGGGGCTTGGACCCGCCTCTTCCCAGTGCCCTCTGGGCCTCCTGCTCAAGGTGGAAGTCAGGCGCTCCCAGGTAGTGCCCTGACCAGTGTTTGGGACCAGTGGGGGGTAGGGGCAGCTCCCAAGCCAGTGGTGCCATTCTGAGGGTCTCAGCCGTGGTGGGTGCTGGGTATGTTGGAGGTGAGAGGAGTGGGTGAAAGCAGGGCTAGGGTGGGAATGAGGGGTTCCTCCGATAGCCCCCCTTCCTTCTTCCACACAAATCAGTGCATATCTCCAGCCCACCCCTCCTCCACTCACAGCCCTCTGAATACCCCACTAGCCCACGTGCCCCCCACCCAAATACCCCACGCCCAGGATCCTGTTACCTGTCCAGCCCCACACCTTGCCAGAGGCTTCATTCAGAACCGCACGCATCTTTAAAGCCCCCATTTCCACCTCTCCTCTCCCTAATTGGGAAGCCACCCACAGTATGACGGAAACGCCACACAACACGCCGGCAAATGTAGGTCAGCTGTGCACACGGATGCTCAGATTCGAGGTTGAGGGTCTAGGGACCTCCGTCCACCCCAAAGGCTCGCTATGTGACCCGGGGCAAGTTATGCCCCCTCTCTGGGCCTATTTTCTCATCAGGAAAATGAGCCAGTTGGAGGAGGCAGTCTCCACGGTCTCTTTGTGCAGTGCTGCTCTGGGAGGCTGTGGCCACTTTCTGCTGGGATGCTGCAGAGCCAGGAAACCAGGGGGCCAGGGAGGTTAATTAGAGAAACACTGCTGGAGAAGGGGACCTTGAAGCAGGTTTGGAAGGAGAGGGAGAAAATGGGTCCATGGGGGAGGAGCAGGGAATAACTGGCTAGAGAAAAGTGGAAAGTGGAATGCAAACCAGGTGTGCCCAGAGTGGAGGGCAGAAAGGCATTGGCAAGTTCCCTTTGATTCTGGAGTGTGTGTGTGTGTGTGTGTGTGTGTGTGTGTGTGTGTTGGGGGTTGGGGTGCAGGGAGGAGCAGGGAGGAGGTGTGTTTCAGTTCAAGGGAAAACTGATTTTAAAACCTGAAGGAACAAAACAAGAGAAATTAGGTGTGCTCATTTGCATAACAAAAGGAATCTTTGTCTCACCAAAGGGCTCCCAGCAGGATTTCTTTAAATAATTCTTGTTGACTTTGACTTGACTAGAGGGAGGGAGGGAAAGGGCCAGTGATGTTCCGGGCGCCCAGCGAAATGTCCACACAGGCCCCCTACAGAGAGTTGATGCCTGGTCAGGCCAGGTTTGTCTAGGAGGTGAAGGCCGGCAGCCCAGGAGAGAGGGATTTGGGTTTGGGAGCAGGGGACGGGTGTGTTGGAAAGTGTTTGCCAGTGATTGTTCCAGCAGAGCCTGTGTAGGATGGGTGGGGAGGGGGCAGGGAAGAGGGAGAGACTCGTGACTGACACCGCGAACAGGTGGGAGGTGCTGAGCGCAGGCGAGCCTCACTGGGGGAATGCAGGGAGGAAGTGGGGAGGGGAGGGTGGGGGCAAAAGGACAGTGAGCAGACCTCAGTAGGCAGGACTGGGGTGGCCACCCAAGTCAGAGCCCCTCCCCCCAGTAGCGGAGCTGTGGGAAACCCAGAGTGTTAAAAATGGCAAAGGAGCTGGTCAGATGGGGGAGGCGATGGGAGTTTATTTGGGGGTGAGTTTCACTTGTGGCGGGGGCTGGATCTCTGGGGGGGGTAACACCAAGGGCAGCTGGAGAAACCCACCCAGAGGTCCCCAGAGGATGGGCCAGTCTGCAGGCACAGGTAGGTCAGAGGCTAACCTGGTGGAAGCAGGGTGGTTACCTAGGATTTGTGGAGACGAATAGAAGGTTTAAGAGACACTGCCAGTTAGGAAGAGGTCAGGAGGAAGGTCAGTGAGGGATCCCAGGGAGTGGAATATCCTGGTGGGGAGGGGAGGAAGTGTCCATGGAGCACCCACTATGCTGCTGGTGCTGTACCTACTTTTTCTTCTTCAGTCACAGTCATCCCTCTGGGCTCCAGCAGATTGCCCCCTGTGTACCTTTAGGCAAGTCTCTTAACCCAATGGAACTTTCTGGAATGATGGATATGTTCTGTGTCTTGCTATCCAGTATGGTCTCCATTAGCTACATGTAGCTGTTGTATATGTGAAACAGGGCTCCTGTGACTGAGAAGCTTAATTTTTAATTTAATTTGATTTAATTTAATTTAATTTAAAGGCAAATAGTCCCATGTGGCTAGTGGCTACCATATTGGAAAGTGCACCTAATAACCTCCCCAACTCAGTTTCTTGGTATGTGCATTGGGGATAATCCTACCACCTTCCTCACAGAGTGGCGGTGAGGTCCAAATTACTTCATATGTGTCATTAGAACAGGGCCTGGCATAGTTAGCTGCTGGTTCCGCCCCCCATTTTACAATGAAGGGGAATCTCAGAGAGAGAAAGTCACTTGCCCAGGGCTGCACAGTTGGTAAGAGGGGCCCTGGGACTGGAGCCTCACCTGTCTGACCCTGCAGGGTCATGCTCTCCCACACCATGCCCTGAGCGGATATCGGGGTGAACTGAGTTGAGCCATGAGATGTCTACAGGGACCATTTCCACACCAGGGCCTGGCCCCCACGGCAAGTGCAGCAGGGAGTCAAGGGGTCTGTGGATTTAGTGATGAGGGGCTTGGGGAACCTTAAAAGAAAGCAGTTTCAGACCAGAAGCCCACAGGGAGGCAATCGGGCTAAAGCTCAGAAGATTCCGTCAAGATATTGGTTGGCAAGGGAGAAGAGACAGAGAAGTCGGTGGGTCCAAAGAAATGAAGGGGCTGAGAAGGTCCACAGCAGGAGGACATGACTGTTCCAAGTAGGAGGTCTCTGGAACCCTGGGGCCAGGTTTCTGCACAGGTGAACTTCCCTCCCTTCATAGCCCTGGGGCTGCACCTGATGCTCCCTCCCACGCCCCCCTCTCCAGCCCTTTCTTCTTCCTGCTTTACCTGCTTGCCCCATTGGGCAGCCATGGCCCCTCCTGTCCCATCCCCATTCCTGTCCTTGTCACCAGCTCTGGGGTGGGTGGGGAGGTCTCCCACATGTATCTCCAACACTCCAGTGGGCGGGCGAGAAGGAGCAGGGAAGAGAAACGCTGAGCCGTGGTGACAGGAATGACATTTTGACTTGAAAATTGCCAGAAAAGAAATGGCAGAGGCTGTGTGGGCACAGGCGGGGCCCAGGCACTTTCCGGGGTGACCTTTCTAGGCTGGGAGGTGGCTGGGGTGGAGGGGGAGGCTGGGAAATCGCGGGGGAACAGCCTCTGCCCCCAGTTCTGCTCTGGGGACACGGCCAGCAGGCATAGCACGGGGAGTGGGCAGGGACGCTGGACTGGAGCCCAGCAGGGTAAGTCAGTTCGACACTTTCGGTTTGCAAAGCAGGCTGGTGGATTCAGACTGGGAGAGCTGAAAGTGTCTTAGAGATTGTCGAAGCTAGGGGCGTCGCTTTCACGGCCTTTAATGCCAGGGAAAGCTGTGGAAACTCTCCTTTGAGACATACATCTATTCATTAGTTCGTTCCAAAAAAAAAAAAAATATTTAGTGAACACTTACTCAGTGCCAGGCACTAGGCTGGGCATCAGAGATCAACCAGTGATCCCGGAAGATTAAACAGACCTTTGTCTTCACAGAGCTTGCAACAAACCATATAATAAGTAAAGAAAACCATAGACTATGTCAAATGTCAAATGAGAACAGGTAAAATAGAAAAAAAGCGTGGAAGGGGACAAGGGGATGTCCGGGTCAGGGGACCCCTGAGATCAGGGTTATATAAATTTTATATGAAGGTAGGTGCTTTTATCAAATGGGTGACACTTGAATAAAGATGGAGAGAAAGTGAGGAGGTGAGCCATGAACATGGGAATCTGGGGAGCTAGTGCTCCAGGCAGGTGAACAGCAAGCATATGAAAGTCACCCACCCAAGTTCACCCTGATCTCAGGGGTTCACAGACCCCTAAATCCCATCCACACATCCTTCCATGGATCTCAGATGAAGAATGTCTGACAGTAGCCAACTCCCTGAGTTTACAGGGGCAGGATCAGCTTGCTCAAGGTCACACGGGGGGAGGGGGGCAGAACACATTATCTCCCGACACTCTCCACCTGCTTTTCTGAGAATCCTTTCTCAACTGTCACCAAGAAATGGCCACCTGTGGGGCACCTGGGCAGCTCAGTCACTTAAGCATCTGCCTTCAGCTTAGGTCATGATCCCAGGGTCCTGGGATGGAGCCCTGCTTTGGGCTCCCTGCTCATTGGGGAGCCTGTTTCTCCCTCTCCCTCTGCCCCTCCCCCTGCTTGTGCACAGACATGCATGCTCTCTCTCTCTCAAATAAATAAATAAAATCATTTTTTAAAAAGGGCCATAGTTAGTGCCTGGATGCTGCTAGTGACAGGGAGCTCATCACCCCCTGAAGCTCTGGCTTCCACTGTCAGGCAACTGCAGAGATTAGCCGGTTGGCCCCTCTGTTAACCTGGATTCTGCCTCCCTCAGCTGGGGCCTGACACCTTACCTCTCTTATTCACCAGGTTCACCATCTGCCACAAGACCGAGGTCATGAAGAATACCCTAAACCCAGTCTGGCAAACCTTCTCCATTCCTGTGAGAGCACTCTGCAACGGGGACTATGACCGGTGAGATGAGAATCTGTCCTTCCCAGGTGTAGGGTGCAGGGTGTAGGGTGTAGGTGTGGGCTGTCTGGGCGGTATGGGTGGAGCCCCCCTCCCCACAAGCTGTGCTGTCCCTGCCCCTAGCCTCCCTGGGCAGTGTCTGCCTCCATCACAGGCCTGCCTCCCCACCCGGCCCCGCCACTGTCCCCCTGGTCTGGCAGCCTCCCCTGGTGGGGACCTCCTCAGGCTGGGGGAATGGGATATCAGGGAGCCCTGGTGCGTGTTGGGTGTCCCAGCCTGGAGCTCTGCAGCCTGTCTCTTCATGATTTCCAATGGAGAGGTGCGGGGGGTGGGCAAGATGAGAGCTCTTGATGCAGGCAGAGGTGGCCACACAGCCCCAACTCCCAGCAGATGGACTCTGGGGAGTCAGGATCCCAAGATAAATGGATATGAGGGGTGGAGTACAGAGAACTCATGGAACTTTTTTGAGGTGCGGCAGCCCACTCTGATCACATGCCGGCTCTCACCATCATAGTTTGAGTGTGTTGGTGTAGACACCAGGGACCTGGGCAAGTTTTGACCTATCTGAGCCTCGGTTTCCTTATCTGTAAAATGGGTTTTAAGTGTCCGCCTACCTACAAGGGCTGCTTAGAAGCTCACATGGCATAACCTACACAAGAAAGCCCTGGTGTGCATAAAATACCAAATCCCACATTTTGTCCACAAACGTTTATTGACTTCGCATCATGTGCCGGGCACCACACTGGATGCCGGGAACTCAGCCGGAAACCAACCGTGCAGTCCTCACCCTTCACCCAACCTTGTGGAGTGTACATTCTCGTGGGGGAGGCAGACATTAATCCGATAATCACACAAAGAAACATATAATTGCATGTTGTGCTGAGTGCCGGAGAGTGGGGAGCAGTAGGAAGGCATCGGTCTGTGTTCGAGAACCCATCCTGCTTTCCTGGTGATGGCTGTTGACGGTGGATGAGCTGCGGGATGGGGCAGGACACAGGCAGGGTTCCCCGGGGAAGCCTTGAGGAAGCTGGGCCTCTGCGGGCCACTTGGACAGGAACACTGGGGTGTCACAGCGGACCCCGCAGGGGATCCTGGCTGATGCCGTTGGCAGGGGCTCCCTGGGACCCTGCTCACAGTGGCTCCTGACTGGGTACGTGTGGTGGGGTAGAGTGGGAACGACAGTGTGGATGGTGTTCAGACACCCCTGTCTCCCTCCAGGAAATCCTCAGGTGGCCCTATAAGGTTGCTGATCCAAGAGATGAGGTGACTCCTTCTCCTGCCTCTTAGCTAGGACTGATCGGCTAGTCTGTTCCACAGGCGGTCACTGAGCACCTACGATGTGCTCAATGCTTTGCCTGCAGCTGTGTGGTTTTCAAGGGAATGTAACCACGTTTCTATCTCCAGGGAGCCTCGAGGCTGGCCATAGAGAGCTCAGATGTGCACACATCTGCATTTTGGATAGCTAGATAATTGTGCAAAATGAGACGGGAGACAAAAATAGGCATTCCAGCCAAATGAAGCCCGGTTACATGTCTGGCGGGTCCTGGAGCTTCCAGGGGGCTGTGGAGTGGAAGGACAGTCTGGTTGGAGCAGGAGGGTATGAAGGAGACTTGGGGAGGTCTGGGAGTGCTGAGAGGGCTACTGGTTGCTGGAAGAATGGCTGGGATAGCGAGAGGTGACAGGGAAGGAGGGGAAATTGGAGGTTGGGACAGTGTAGCAGTTCAAGTCTCACAGGGTAGGAGGAATTGGGATCTCTGGATCAGATGTTGTTGGGGGTCCAGCTGATCCCTGACAGCCCTGAACCCTGAGAACCCAGCCTTATCAGGGACAGTGAGGAGGGCAGTCCAGACAACTGGGTTCACTGTTCAGCCACTGGAGGAGGTGAGGGTGCAGCTGGTGGGGACACCTCCAGGGGCCCCCATTCCTCCCTCGCAGGCTGAGCCCCAGGCTGGTTTCCCTCTGGCACGACCAGGCAGCTCAGGCCCTTCTCCACAGCCAGGAACAGATGGACCGTGACGCGACTGACAGTAGTGTTAATGGAAGGGGATCAGGCATGTCACGCGGCCCCTCTGCCACCGAGCTCTAGGGTGACCTATGTCCTCAACAGCCACTTGGGAGGCGCAAGTGTCCAGGAGGCCCTCTCAGGGTAGGAGAGGGAGGGGTTTGTGCAGGAAAATCAAGTCACTTTCCCTCTCCCGCCCGAGGTACCTCTTGAAGCTCACAAAAATACATTCGGTTTAATCTTCCATGCCTGCCAGGCTCTGGGCACCATGTTGGGTGCTGCGGGCATAATGAACATCAGACCCAAACCTCCCTGTTAGATTGCTCTCAGGCCAGAGTGGGAGACAGATAGGTGATAATACTAATACTACTACTACTACTAAAATAATAGCAGCAGCAGTAAATACTCCTGTTACACTTCTGTGATAGTTTATGTACGTGAACTAATTTCGTTCTTCCAATAATTTTCCCTGAAAAAGGTGCTAATACTACCCACATTTTACAGGTAAAGAAACTGAGGCCTAAAGAGGTTAAGTGGCTCACCTAGGATCTTACTGCCTGCAATGGTAGAACCAGGATTTGGAGCCAAGCAGGCTGGCCAGAGAATTTATATCCCTGTCCCTCATGTTCTGCTGCCAAATGGCTAAGATGGGTGTGAGTGGGTCACATTTGGAGGAAGGCTCGCCCAGGGACTCAGAGCAGGTATGCTTAGAGCCTGGAGGTGAAGATTCAAAGGCCTTGCCATCTGCCTAGATCTGGGGGTGAACGGGAATTAGGTAGAGAGACAGAAATGGAAGGGTGACAGGGAGCCCAAGTAGGTGGCTGTGGGACAGCACAGCAGTGCTCTGCTAAGGGGAGAGGAGGATAGAGAGCTGGCAGAGGTGAGACACCCAAGGCTCTGCACAGGTCGGGAGAAGGAGAGAAATGCGGAGATGGTCAGAAAGTTAGGAGGGTACCAGGAGAGGGCAGCTGGGGGCAGAGGCCTGGGCTCAGGGAGAATCCAAATAGAAGTATCAACTCCTCCCATGAAGGAGAGAGCTGGGAGGGTGAGAAGCAGGGATCTGTAAGGCATGAGAGTTTACTTGGAATAAGGGGGGTGGAAACCAGTTAAGATTACTAAGTCTTTTGGACATGGATCAAATTGTGCCCTAATTGGTTTAAATACATTATCTTATTTTGTGAATTTCACTTTTTACTGCAACCCTAGAAGTTGAGTCCTAGTGACATCCCTATTTCACAGACGGGGAAACAAAGAACTGGAGCTTATGTGTCTTGCCAAAGCAAGGAGAAGGTCCATTTCCCTCCTCCGGAAGTTGCCTTCTCCAGAGTCAGAGGTCTCCCCCTCCCCGCCTTTGCTGTGTCTCCAGTCCGAACCCAAGCAAGCCTTGGCAGGGCTGGAGTCAGAGGAGCTGGCGTCAAGATCAAAGCCGGTCCAGCCCTCCTGTGGGGTGAAGTGGGTGATGATAAGAAGCACTTCCCCACCCTTTCCTGAAACCCCTCTGCTCTGGCCTTGAGCATTCTGTAACTTGGGGATTTATTCCCCCTCGGGCCAGATTCTTCTGCTCAGGCTGCTGTCCCTCACTCACACCTTGATGTTGAATGAGTGGATGTGAAGAGGGTAAGTTGTACTGGGTCCTCCTCTGGAGAGGGGAGAGGAGTCCCCAGCACTGGGGGGCTGTCACATCCCAGAAGCTACACACTTCTCTGGGCCTGCTGGAGAAGGAAAATACTTCTCCCTTGAACCCCACCACAGGCTGAGTCCTGGGAGGGGGCCCAGCTACTGCGTATGACCAGCTGACACATGCAGAAGCTGAACACAGACAGAGGAGGGAAAGCCTCTGCAGAGTGGCTTGCACGAAGCCCCGCCTTCCAGGGTTGCCGCCTGGCCCCCCCCATAAGGCTCGACACCCCTCTTCTTCCCCAAAGCCTCTAGGACTGTTGGGCTGACTCAGTCAGTTTAGGGCCAACCCCTGGGGACCTGTCAGCCTGGTACTACCTCTGCCCTGGAGAGGCTCATTAGGAGACAGACGGGCAGCTCTGCTCCGAGGAAACTATAGACAGAACTGTCGGTGTGCGGTTGTGCCCAGAGGGAAGCCGCTGTCTGTGCCCACGTCCCTTGGCCCCTGCTGGCCTGATGAGGCTCATACAGACCCAGCTCTGTCCCTGCAGCCCCAGGCATCCAGAGACCCACAGGACACTGGCTTCTGGCCCCAGGCCTGGCTTCATCGCTGAGCCACTGTCTGATTTGAGGAAAGTCACACGCACACTCGGGACTTCCCTTCGTGATTTTGTGGAAGGAGGGAATTGTTACTGCATGGTAACTTCACAGAACTGTGAGATCTCAGGCGACAGATATTTAATAATATTTATATTACCTACTATATGCCAGGCACCATTCTAGAAGCTAAAGATATAGCAGGGAACGAAACGGCCCAAACTCCCTGGTCTCGTGGAGCTGACATTTTCATGGTGAACCACAATTGTTTGGGAGACAGGGGTTAAACGAAAGGCTGGAGTGTTTTAGATGGAACAGAAAGAACACACATCCAGTACTGGTGTGAATGACGTGTGAATGGTGTAGCAGACTCCTCCAGACAACGCCAAAGTGGGTGTGATTATCCCATTTTACAGAGGGGTGAACAGAGTCCCTGCAGCCTCTGCTGCAGTCGGGCTGAGTTTGCACAGGAATCTCCCACCCAGGGGTCTCAACCTTAGCTGCAAGTTAAAATTCTCCAGGGAGCTCTTCCTACGCCCCCTGCCCAGGCTGTACCCCAGACCATCTGATTCTGAACCACCGGGGTGAGGCGCTGGTGTGCAACCTGGGGGCAGGTAACGCAGCGCTCTCCTCTAGAGAAGGTCAGTGGCTCTGGCCGGCTCTGTGACCCTGGGCACATCCCTTAGGGCTCAGCTTCCCCAGCTAAAAATGAACGTGCATAGCAGAGCCGCTGGGGAAGCCTTTAAACTAGATCCCTGCCCAGAGCCGCCAGGAACTGGAGCTGGGGCTGTGTATATCTGAAAAGCTCCCCCGTGATGGGCCAGATAGCCAGGCTTGGATGCCACTAAGGTCACTTCCAGCCTTGTCATTCCAGGAATTGGAAGTTGCAGAGCCCAGGTACCCAGGCAGGAGTGTCCCTGATTTAAGTAAATTTCCTATGAAAAGCAATCCAAGTATGGCGAACACTAAAGCGGAGAGGAGGAGGCATTTTTATGGAGACCCACCTGTGCGCCCCACAGGCTCTGCTGACTCCGCTAGTATCCCTCCTTGAAAAGGATGGTCTGTGGCTCAGAGAGGTTCAGCGACCTGTCCAGGTCCCACATCATCTGCATGCCAGCCTCTTTTCTCTCTTTCCAGCTCACTAGCCCACCTTCAGGGGCCCAGATTTTTTTTTCTCTCCCCACAATTCTCTCCAGAGAGAGACACAGTGCTTTGTTTTTCATATGAATTTAAGAGGATTCCTTGAAAAGATAGGCTTCCGTGCCTGCCCCATTTAGCCGTATGGTCGCAAAAGTCCGGGCGGGTGCACGACCTCCAGACGTTTCTTCATGGGGGTCAGCTGGTGCCCTGCGCCGGGCAGGTCCGTACCCCGCCCTCCGGCCCGGGGAGGCTCATCTACGGGGAGACAGCGCCTCCTGCTGGGGGACGCGCCACCCTGGGGCCGACTCCTCGCAGACCCGCAAAGACCGGCAGCAGCCCTGGGCTAGAGGATCTGGGACTGGAAGCCCGGCCCAGGCAGCTGCCTCTGCGAGCCCCGCTCCGTTTCGCACTGAGGCTGGAGATCCCGGCTCCCCACGCCTCTGGCTCCTCCCCCGCCCGACCTTGAGCCTGCAGGGGGATCCCGGCAATTGTCCCTTCTCTGGGCCTCCCTGGAGGACCACCGGCACCAAGGGTTAACCTGCAGCCCTCCACCTTCCTCCTCCCACCTCTGGTCGGCTAGCCTGTTGCCATGGAAACGGGCTAAAAATAAAATGGGCTCCCAGAGCCCAGCCCCATGCACAGGAGTCAAAACAAACTAATTAAAGCAGCCAGGCTAAAATATGAAGATAATTACACCCTCACTCAGGAGCCAGTCGTGGCAATGGAAAAGCTCAGCAGGCCATCCCTAACTCAGGGGGGCCCTGGGCCCCTCCCTGCCGATTTGTGCTGGTTCCCAACCGCTCAGACTCCTCGACTGGGACCCCACCAGCACCAAGTCTTGTTACCCCTCCCCAGGAGAGCGCAGCCTGCTCTGGCCTGAGATCCCACGCTCTGCTGCCATGCCCCCATGCTTGATAAGTCCACACTATGGCTTCATCCTGGGACCTGTGTCCCATCTGGAGTGGCGGAGGAGAAGGCGGGGAATCGAAGTTTTTCCACATCCTCCCTGAAACTTGGGCAAATCCCTACACAGCTTTCATGACTCCTCTGTCCCTAAGACCTTTGGTAGAAAGCCTGGAGATAGTTCTTTTGTCTCTCGGGCTGTATGTCTCCATCCAGGGCCCTGGAGCCTGGTGGCTGTCCCCACACATGCTTTTGGCCCAGGAGCATGGGTAGGGCCTTCCTTGTCACTGGGTCAAGCCCACCCCACCACAGGCCCTTTGTCTTGCAGGACCATCAAGGTGGAGGTGTATGACTGGGATCGGGATGGCAGGTAAGCAGACAGGAGGACAGAAGGTAAGCAGGGATGAGGGCAGCCCCAAGGGGTGGTTAGGCCCTACCCTCACAGGGGAGAGCTATGCCGATGGCAGCTCTAGGGGTGAGGGGACCTAGGTTTTCCAGGGTGGGGGGGTCTGCTGCCCTAGTGGCTTGTCCCTGAGGCACCAGAGGATCTTGGTCCTTCATGACATGGTTCCAGGGGCATAAGAGGCCTCTTTTCCTCAAATAGCTGCCTAGCAGCCAGCTAATACCTAAAATCTCACCATTCAGGAGAATAAGGATTTTCTGAAATGTGCCTCTTTGAATGTACGGTTATGAGTGACCCCCTGTACGTTCTTGTTCTCTGTGAGGCTAAGCAGTGTGGGGTGACCAAGGTGCAGAAGACAAGCTCAGCCCTCAGAAACTCCTCCTGGTTATAGTGTATGTGTTTGGGGGGGGGGGTCTTTGGTGCGTCCAAGAAACTGTTTGCAGAGAACAGTGGACTATGGGAACGGTAAACTTTGATGCACATGAAGGGTCCCTGGAGCCATGAGGAGGAGCCACCCTGTCCCTGAGTTGGGCCAAGCTTGGCCAGGAGAAGGGTACTTCTCGTTCAGGTTGTGGGAGGCCAGTACCCTCCCTATCTGCGACTGTAAGTCCCCCCAAGGAGCAGTGCCACTGGGAATTCATAGATGAGGACAAGAAAGGGCCTGTCCTGGCTGTAGTACGGAAACCTCACTGGCTCCCACTTTTCTGTTGGGCCATACCCAACATGTCATCCTGACTTTGGGGACTCCCTCCATTCTGGGCACTACTAGGGGTGTTGTAAGGGGGATTTCAGCCCATAATCTCTGTCCGTACTTCTCAAGTCTGTGATGCGAAGAGGGGTTGCAGTAAAGGGCTGTGCAAACAGAATTCTAAGTTAGGCCCTGGTCGGTCCAGGTCCCTTGCCTTCCCCGGAGGCCTTCCAGGACAGGACTCCAGTGCCACAGAACCTCTGTTCACTCACTCTATGCCCTGCCCTCCTCTCTTTACCCGCTCTACACTTCATCTTATCCTGGAGCTCTCCATACTTCTCCTTTGCCAGGGAAAACTGGGGACAGCCACCAGCTGTCATAGGGTCCCGCCACCAAGGAGCTAGTAGTCCGAGTGCTAAGAGCTATAAATATGTAATCAAAATCCAGAGTGGCCTCCAGATAGGGCCAGGACCTGGGACACCTCCCGGGCTTCACCCTCTAGCTGCTCTGGAGACCCCCCAGGCTGCCTCTCCCAGGGGCAGTGCCAACAAAAGGCATCCAGCTGTAGGGGAGACAGGGGATGGGGTTCTCCTGCAGACAGGTTTTCCTACTCTTAACAGAAACACACACTCGAGGGGGTGGAGTCCCAGAAGGTGTGGCCTCCGCAGAAAACCTCCAGCTACCACCAGGCACATGACACAACGGGTTTTTTCAAAGATCATCATTGGAAAAATGGCAAATACACAGAAAAAGAGGGGTTTAATGAAGGCTTCTGAGCCTATCATCTGAATTTAACAAGTGTTACATGTTGCCACATTTGCTTTATCTATGTTTTGCTGCTGTAGTTTAAATTACAGACATCAAGGCATTTCTACCTCTAAATATCTCATTGAGAACGTCTTAAAAAATAAGGACATTTTCCTACAGAACCAAGAATGCCATTATCACACCTGACACATTGAACAATAATTCTTGAATACCATCTAATATTCATTTCATATTTAAATTCTCCAGTCATCCCCCAAAGACCTGGCCCTGCTGGGTTTTGTTCGAACAAGACTCTGAGTAGAAGTGGACCCCCTTCTCTGGGGCCTTGCTCTCTGCTAGGTGACTGCTGGCTTTCCTGCTCCACAGGGGGACTCTAGGCTCTTGCCAGGGACCCAGCCTGTGTGCTGGCATGTGACCCTGGAGCCAAGGTCCTGGGCACAGTGGCAGAATCAGCCGCCAGGGGAAGGGGCATGAAAGGTAGGGGGATGGGTGGAGGCGGGACCCAGCCTGGGCCCCACCATCTCACAGAGACCTTCTCTTGCAGCCACGATTTCATTGGCGAGTTCACCACCAGCTACCGGGAGCTGGCCCGTGGACAGAGCCAGTTCAACATCTACGAGGTGAGGCAGACGCCCAAAGTCGGGGGTTTGCTCTAATTATACCTAACTCCCAGCCACTGAGGACTACCATGGGCCATGTGCTGGGCTGGAGTTGTCGCAGATTCTCCTGGGAATCTGGCTTTTACTGTCCCATTCTACAGTTAAGGAGCCTGAGTGTCAGAGAAGTGAGGGAATTTGCCCATAGACACGTGGGTCAGTAAGTGGCAGAATCAAGAGGTAAACAGTGTCAACTCTCCTGGCTTCCCGAATCACTGAGTTACTGTGCCCCCACAAAGCGTTCTTCCAACAGGATGGGGGAGGAGGGGCACTGGTGGGGCAGAAGGTGGGGGAGAACCAAGGTCCTGAGTTCAGGCTGGCCCTCTGCCTTCAATCAGAACAATTTCAGGGCCTGCTGAATATCTTACTGTTTCTGGAAGAGAAGAATCAGGGGACCGAGTCAGGATGCCTCTATCTGGATCTGGAGAACCTGGGCAAGCCTCCTGCCCTCCCCCAGTCTCTCTGGAGATAATAGTGTTTGCCCTCCAAGGACAGTTTCTGCTGCTGAGCCTTTGCCTGTGTGTGCTCGCCCTCCTGGCATGCCCTCCCAGCTTCCAAATTTAGCTTGAGTTCCAGCTCCTCTGGTGGCCTCCCCAGCACTCTGGTCTCGTGCTTTCTTCCCCACGTGAGCTTCATGGACAGCACAGTCCGTGCTAGACCCACTTAACCGCAGATACTTCTTCCTTTTTTTTTTTTTTTGGGAGATTTTATTTACTTATTTGAGATAGAGAGTGAGAGAGAGCATGAGCAGGGAGAGGGGCAGAGGGAGAAGCAGACTCCTCACTGAGTAGGGAACCCCAATGCGGGGCTCAATCCCAGGACCCCAGGATCATGACCTGAGCCAAAGGCAGATGCTTCACCGCTGAGACATCCCAGGGCCCTAACCGCAGATACTTCGAACCCAGATAACTGCCTGGGTTCATTCCCTGCCTCTGCCACGGACTGGCCACGTGACCTGGGCTCTGTTCCTGCACCACTCTGTGCCAGGCCCACTGAGAATGAAAGAAGTCACAGGACAGTGCCTGGCCCCTAGTGCGATGACATCACTGCTGTCTTCCAGCATGATCTGTCCAGGGCAAGGAGAATTACATCTCACAACAGCCCTAGAGACGGGCTCTTTCCCCACAGGAGCATCCGGTCAGCTCGTGATGTTGAAGAGCAGGCTTCGAGTCCCTTCGCTGAGTCTGAATCCCTCTGCACTGCCCTCTCCCTTCCTCTCTGTTCAAAGCACGGTCTCCCATTCAGGCTAGAAGCTTCCTGAGGGCAGGCTGGGGGACAGCCTTTCCTGGGGCCTCCTTTCACGTGGGCCTGAGCAACCCAGGGAGCACCCAGTAGGTGCTTATGGTCCAAGCATGTCCTGAATTCAGTTGAGCAAGGCCCTTGTGACAATGGAGCGTGGGTGCATTTCTTTGAAAGGGCTCTGATCCTCACAGTTAATTGCTTTGTTTTCTGCATCGGCAAAGGGATGGGTTCTCTTTGTTTTCCCACCCAGGCCAAGGGAAACAGGCTCCAGCCTTCACTGGCTGCCTTTAAGGGGATTTTTAGGGAAGGGATTCTGTTGGAGTTTGGCTTTTAAGAGTGCTTGGCAGACTCAGAAGAGGCCATGATCTCTCAAGCTAAAAGCAGGAAAGGTTGCACTGACTCGTTTTCTCCATCTGAAAACGCCATCTGGTAGAAAAGGAATGGAACTCTGGCAGTCCCAGCAGGGCAGGCCTTGCCCTTGCCTTCTGGGCAGTGTCACTGGTGGGCCTTTCTATAATCCAAACTGCCTGAGGAGAGAAGAAAAGACCCTCCTCTTGGGCCCAGGCCTCACCCTGGGTGGCTGTCTGCTAGCCGTTGCTCGGACGGACTCGGCCTTCCAGACTGAAGGCATGGGCCAAAGCCTCCCCGCAGCTATCCCCTCTCCCTGGCTAGCCCACTCCATCTCCTGAGCAGTCATCATGGGGCCCACAGCGTCTGGGGAGGCATCCTTGACACCTCCTGCCGCTCCCCCCACATCCATTCCACAACTGAACCCCACTCCTCCCACCACCCACAGACTCTGACATGTGTTTCCTTCACTCCCATCCACCCCCCACCACCGTCATGTCCCCTATGGGGGGGGCTTTGCAATAGCCCCCCAATGGCCTTCCCACCTCCTTCCATTCTCTACTCAGTAAGCCAAGGCCTCCTCCAAAATGGTAAACTGATCACATAGCTGCCCTGCTAAATCTTTGGTTGGGCATCCCACCCACTGTCTGGCCAGGGTTCACACAGAGGGGCCGCGAGGAGGTTCTGAATGATGCCCCCACCCCAGCTGAGATCCTGCAGGGCCCTTTCCCTACAAGGTGGAGTCCGAGCTCCTCCCCACAGGCACCATGTCCCAGCAACCTAGTCTGTGGCAACCGGTGGGTGTGTATGAGCACACCCACACCTCCCACCCCTAGGAGGCCCTTGGGGTCTTGCCCTGGCTCCTTCCCTCTGCTCGCCCCCACTGGTAGCCCCATTTTTGTTCTTTGAGGCTCTCTGAACCTCACTGCTGGCTCAGCCTCTGTGCTTCATTCCGTGGTTCTCTCCTGGAGCTCCCTTTGCTCTTCTTCACTTGGTTGGGCCTATGGATCCTTGGGGACTCCCTTTGGGTATGATTCCTCCTTCAGGAAACCTTCTGTGACTGCACACTCACTCCACCCACAATGTCTGAGGTAAATACTTTCCTCGGTGCTCCCTCCTGTGCCTTCCCCACTCCCCTGGCTATTACTACCTGTTTGTCATGCTTGTCACCCCTTTAAAGACCAGGAGGCCCGTAAGGGTGGGGGTGGTGTCTCACTATTATATTTCCAAAGCCAGCGCAGCCCCTGGCCCCTGGGAGCCACTCCGTGGCTTGCTTGCACGGGAGGCCCAACCCCGGACCTGCCCTGGGGGCCTTAGGGCCCCTGGTGGTGTGAGGAGAGGGAGAGGAGAAGGCTCAGAATTCCAACCTGGGAGTCAGGAAGTTCCTGGCCTGGCCACCAGGGGACGATGGTGCCCCACATGGAACCTCAGGGCGCGGCCCCTTTAGGCTGGAGAGGCTGGTTCGTGGGGGTGGGGTGAGTGCCGGGAGTGCTTGAAACCTCAGAATAAACAGGGCGTTTCTTCAGTGCCCACTTCACATGAGGATCTGAGAACAAAACATGGCTTTAATATTAAAACAGTTATAATTAGAGAGTGGAAATGTGGAATACAGGCTAATTTAAAGGTAACACAGAAGACTTCAAAGAAATGTGCTTGTGGCCAGGTCTTTGGGTGACACCCAGACCCTCAGGAGCCCGTGTTTATTCTCCTCGGCTGGAAGGGCTACTTGGGAATGAAAGTTTGAGATGTATTCAGTTCTCAAAGTTCCACATCCTCATGGGACAGACTGGGACACTGAGGCATCATGGGGCATTGGAACTTTCCACAAAGGTGTCTGTGAATACCACACCAAGGGGTGGCCTTCATGCCTATGGGGGCTCTGAGATTGTTCTGAGCTTCTCGCCCTGGGTTCGCGATTTCCACCCACAGAACTTGCCAGCCCTCCTCACCTGAACTTCCCACCTGGGCCCCCAAATTTACCTGGTCACCCCTGACCCCTTTCCCTCCTGCCCTCGCAGCGGCACACTGGGCCTGAGATCTGTGGTCACTTCTTGACAGAGCTGTTTTGCCGTAGCTCAGTACCTGTTCCAACAACCCCCAGGCCCTCATTACCTCTCACCTGGACTCGTGGGGGCGGTAGTAGTGGTAGTAATAAAAATTAATAGCAGCTAACACTTACATAGTATTCACTACATTCCAGACTGTATCCTAAACACTTTACCTTTATCGACTTATTGAATCTCCATACCTTTCTATAAGGTAGGTCTTTTTATTCCTATTTTCTAGATGAGGAAACTGAGGCACAGGGAGGTCAAGTAACTAGCCTGGGTCACACAGCCATTAGCTGGCAGAACCGGGCTGGGAGATATGACCGATGTCTCTCCTTCTCCCTTCCTACTCATTTCCACCGGGTCCCAGTGTCCTAAAGCCTGCTGTGATCATGGCCCTCTCCCAGCTTAGAGGTCATCAGAGGTCCCTGCTGGCTGCTGGGCGATGTTCAGACATTTAACTTGGCATTCTCGGCTCTCTTCCAGCCAGCCCAGTTTGCTCTTCACCCTGTGGTTCTGTCGTCCAGTTCTGTAGCCAACCCCCCCCCCCAAAAAAAATATCTCCTGGGCCTGGAGGGCCCCTCCCTCCAGCTCCCCATGCCCAAACCCTTCCTGTCTTCAGCATGTGCCATCGACACCACCTGTCCTGGGGAGCCTTAGAGGGTGCTCTGCCAGGAGTGGTCCTTCCTTCCTCCAACTCCTTTCACATTTCTGGCTCCCCTTTCTTGGTGCTTCTTCTCTGTCTCCTGAGGACAAATCATTCTCCAACTGGAGTGAAGATTCTAGAAGAGAGGAACTTAGGGTCCACCACTCCCACCCAATAAGAATTTGTGAAGGAATGTGTTTGTCTCTGTTATCCAGGTGGCACTTCGATAGGCAGCACTGACCTGGGGCAGGGACCTGGGTTCTAATTTTGTCACATGACCTTGGGCAAATGGCTTCTGTCCCTGGGCCTTAGTTTCCTGATCTCCAGGAATGGATATCAACACTCATTCAGACAGAAGAGGCCTCTGATGAAGACAAGGCCGGCCGGCCACCCCCCTGCAGAAGAACGGGGGATGGGGGCAATAGCCATGAGTTCACCAGAAGCCTAGAGAGGACAGGGTGTGAAAATCAGCCCACCTTGCTTCCTTTGATGGAAGATAAGGGCAAGGTTGGGCCTGAAGCTCCCCCGTGGAAACAAAAGAGCCTGTGAGGCTTCCGCCAATACAGATGCAGCCCATGTGAAAGGCCCTGGAGGGCTCAGGGGGAAGAGGGCTCACTGGGCCCCCCAGGGTTCTCAGCTTCTGAGCACTACCAGCATCTTGGACTCAAAGAATCTTTGCGGGAGGGCACTGCTTGGAGCATCCTGGCCTCTGTCTTCTCCCCCAGTCGTGACAACCAAAGTGTCTCCAAACATGGCCAAATATCTGGGAGTTGGGAGTGGGCAGACAGTTGAGACCACTGAGTTAAGCCCACCCACAAGCGATTTTTTTTAGCATCTGCTAAGTATCGCTCAGGTCTGTGCTGTATTTTCTGATGACTGGTCTGGTTTGGAATGAAAGCTTTCACATGAGGAACAGTTAAGGAAGTTCTAACTGCCATGTTAGGGGTGGTGGTGGTGGAGAGGGGAGCCCCAAAGGTCCTAGGGCAGCCCAAGGGTGGATCTCCAAGCAGGGAGGATGGGAACTGGTGGAGGGAGGAGGGGAAGGCATTCGGGGTGAGGGGAGCAACCCGAGCCAACACACAAGGGCAGGCACAGACACAGCCCCTTTGTGACATCAAGTCTCCTTTGGCTGCATTGGGTGGATGGCGTGTTTGGGGGAGCAGTGAGGAAGAAGGTTAAATAAATATTATTCCTGGTGTGTTGGGTGATGGAACACTGGATCTAATCAGGAAGTCTGCTTGCATAAATCTAAATGCCAGTCTCTCACAAAACCTCCCTGGAGCCTCCTTCCCTGGACCCCCCAGTCTTCACACCCCACATTTTGCTTGCTAGGGCTGGAGCCCTACGCAGAGGTCATTAGAAGCTCTAGGAGCTCACCCCTGACGGCTTGGAAATGCTCCTTACCTAGTATTTGTTTTCTCTTGCAGGTGGTAAACCCAAAAAAGAAAATGAAGAAAAAGAAATATGTGAATTCTGGCACGGTGAGTAGCCACACCCCTCTCTGCAGCAGGGTATGGACGTCCAGCGGCCAGAGCTGGGTCTGCTATCAGGAGTCATGGGTGTCTTTGTGGGCTCGTACAGGGTGTGGAAACCAGACCTGGAGAGTCAGGGCTGGGGACGGGTGGGGCGGACGGAGCAACAGCCCTGGGGTGGGGGTGGGTAGCCAGTGTAGACAGGTGACTGGTAGACGGACCACACCACAGGCGCTGTGATACAGAATGAGAAATCCCAGAGAGAAACTCCCGTGGGGACTTCCTGCAGAAAGGGAGAGGAAAAGGAGTAGTGTGCATTGGGCCCTTGCTCTGGGAAATTCCCCACCGAGGTGCTTTTCACAGGTTGTTTTCTTGAGAGGCAAACATTGTCATCCCCTCGTCATAAAAGAGGAAACCAAGGCTGCCAGCAGGGAAGTGACTCACCCAAGGTCACAGAGGCAGAGAGGCACAACCAAGGTCATAGAGCTGGAGACGGCAGTCAGCGCTGCAGTTTGCTTGAGAGCGGGCAGCTGGCACCGCCCATTTGTCATGTGGATCCTAGGATTTACACGAGCCGCGTGGCTTCTGGGGGGCTGATCTTCGGGACATCATGCATTTACCCAACAAACATTTCTCGAGTGCTTCCGTGTTCCAGGCATGAGGGATACAGCTGGGAACAAGACAGACTCAAATCTCTGTCTTCTTGATTCTACATTTTAGCGGGGGAAATAGGAAACAAATACATATGCATAGATATACCTGTATTTGTCTGGTGGTTATGGTGCTGTGGAAAAAAAGTATAAGAAGGGGAAGCGTTGGGATGCCTGGGTGGCTCAGTTAAGCATCTGCCTTCGGCTCAGGTCATGATCCCCAGGTCCTGGGGTTGAGCCCCGCATCCGGCTGCCTGCTCAGTGGGAAGCCTGCTTCTCCCTCTCCCACTCCCCCTGCTTGTGTTCCTTATTTTGCTGTGTCTCTCTGTCAAATAAATAAAATCTTAAAAAAAAAGAAGAAGAAGAAGAAGGTAAAGCGTTAGGGAACGCCAGAGACAAAACTATTTTGTATTAAGTAGTCGAGGAAAAGCATTTCTCTGAGAAGGTGACATTTGAGCTTTGAAGAAGGTGAAGGAGCAAGTATTGAGGCTATTGGGGGAAAGAGAGTTCTAGCCATAGGGTTCAGCATGTGCTGCAAAGGCCCTGAGTTGAGGGGACACAGTGCCTCTCTCAAACAAGCTAGCGTCTTTGCCCTGCAAGTATATTTGGAGTTGCACCCCTCCTGCCCTCCCGACTTTAGAGGTCCAAAGCCCCATCAGCTCGTGCAGGCACACTTAGTCATTACATTAAGCAAACTGCAACTCCAGACCTAGAAGAGGTCCCAGTCAGGAGCTCTGCAGTTCCTCTGAGGTACCTTATTGTCTCCATCTTTAAAATGGGTTCATAAATCACCCCTACTCTGCTTACTGCCCTGGCTGGCTATGAGAGAGAGCTGGAGACGCAGGTGAGTAAACTGCAAAGTACTCTGCTCGTTCAAAGGATGGACCGTTCAGATCATAATGGCTTCCCAGTCAGGCTGGGAGTAATATTTGCTTCCTCCAAAGCTGCAGTGTTTCTCAGTTGGAATGGTGTCAGCCTTTTGGGCAGGATCATCCTTCATCTCCAGGGACTTGCTCGTGTACTGTGGGTGCCTAGCACCCCTGGCCTCAGCCCATGGCTGCCAGCAGTCCCGCAGTCACTGGCAGAACCCTGAAACTTCCCCATGCATTCCCTTGCCTCTAGAGGAGGTGGCACCTTCCCCAGCTGAGAATCCCGGAGGTACAGCTTAAGGGGGGAAAAAAAAGGTTTGAAAACCACTGATCTCCTTTAGTATTCTTAGAGATAAGGAAACTGAGGCGCAGAGAGGGGTCAATGATTTGTCTCAGGTCAGTCTTCACCATAAAAAATGAGTCAGGATGGGGTGCCTGGGTGGCTCAGTTGTTAAGTGTCTGCCTTCAGCTCAGGTCATGATCCCAGAGCTCCAGGATCAAGTCCCAGGATTGAGCCCCGAATCAGGCTCTCTGCTCAGCAGGAGGCCTGCTCCTTCCTCTCTCACTCCCCCTGCTTGTGTTCCCTTCCTCGCTGTGTTTTTCTCTGTCAAATACATAAATAAAATCTTTAAAAAAAAAATCAGTCAGGGTCCAGGATGCTTGTTTTCTTTCTTTCTCTTTCTCCCTTTCTTTCTTCCTTCCTTCCTTCCTTCCTTCCTTCCTTCCTTCCTTCCTTCCTTTCTTTCTTTCTTTCTTTCTTTTTTTTTAGATTTTATTTATTTGACAGAGAGAAACACAGCCAGAGAGGGAACACAAACAGGGGGAGTGAGAGAGGGAGAAGCAGGCTTCCCGCCGAGCAGGGAGCCCGATGTGGGACTCGATCCTGGGTCTCCGGGATCATGACCTGAGCCGAAGGCAGTCGCCTAACCAACTGAGCCACCCAGGCGCCCCTTTTTTTCTTTTTTTTTAAGATTTATTTATTTGAGAGAGAGAGAGCTCACATGAGCAGGAGGGGCAGGAGAGAGAGAATCTCAAGTATACTCCCGGCTGAGCATGGAACGCGCAGTGGGTTTCAATCTCTTGACCCTGAGCTCATGACCTGAACTGAAATCAGGAGTCAGACACTTAACCGACTGTGCCACCCAGACGCCCCAGTCCAGGATCCTTATTAGAATGCATATGCCCAGTCCAGTTCCCTGGGGCTCCATTTTGGGATGCCTAGGCTGGACCCAGAAAGCTATGTTTAGTGCTTCCCTTCTCCTTACCTACTATGTGCAGAATCTTCCGGGATCTTGATAAAATGCTAAGAGTCTGCATGTCCGCATTTCTAACCAGCATCAGGATGCTGTTGCTGCTGGTCCGGGGACCACACTTTGAGTGGCAAGGCCCTGGCTGAATCCATATGGTCAGGCAAGTTATGGAAATATTTCATCCCAGGGCCTTGGTGTGGAGGGTGGTCCGTAACAGGAGTGAGGTTCAACCCCTACTGTAGGTTAGACTCATGTAAGGATCTAAAAGAAGATCCAAGGCCAGAACCCTACCCCTAAGACTGTTGTAATTGGCTTGGGGTCCTCACCCAGGCTGCCAGAGGTTTACAAAACTCCCCGGGGAGTCTGGTGGTCATCGGTCAGGGTAGAGGTCATGGCTGTAGCCCACTCCTAGTAAAAGGAAGCTTTGTTCATCCAGGCACCTAAAACCCTAACCACGGCAGGTAGGGTCTCCAGGGCCCAGCACAGCACCCATAGACCCTCCCAATTTTGGGGCTGATGTCAAGCAGGGGCTCTCCGTGGCCTACCTGGAGAGTTAATGAAGATAGCAGAGCCTATGTCAGCAGGGGGTTCCCCACATTCTAGGGTAGAGTTCTCTAACACAGTTCCCCTGCCCCGACCTTGCCTCATTTAATTGATTTTGGGAGCTGGGCTTTCCCTTACTTGTCTCTGTGATCCTAAGTCATTATTGTGATGAGCTGCCAGGCAGCTGCCTGTCTAAGCTTTGATGCCAAAGCCTAGTGGGGCAGAGGTCAAAGGCGTCTGCCCTGTGGCAGGGGTCCAGGCCAGTTACCTCCCGGGAAAGAACAGGCTGTTTATGACAGTCTTGGGCCCGAGAAGGTAGAGATCAAGAGACACCAAAGGGGTGAGTTGGGACAAGTGCGATTGAAGATACACGCGCAGACCAAAGGGCATGTTTTAGGATGGATGGTTAGTGGGACAGGGAACTTCTCAGCATTGGCAGGTTGGTAGTCCCGTGTCGGGAACAGCCCCTCGCCTTCCACACTCCATGCTGGTATCCATTTAGGGGAAACTTGTGCTCCTGGCTTGAGCCCTTGTGCTCCAGGGACAGAGACCGGGCCCTATGGGGGTGCAGGTGGGGATCAAGGTCAAGAGGGCAGGCTCTGGAGTCAGTCAGACCCACGTCTGCTTCTCACTCGGCCAGGTCCCAGCGGTTTCTTTGGGCACGTTGCATCACCTGTTGAACCCCAGTTTTCTTGGCTAGAAAATGGGCTAATAGTTGTACTTCACAGGGTTGTTGTGGGCACTGCATGCAGGGAGGTGTGCAGACCTGGCGGGCACTGCATGCAGGGAGGTGTGCAGACCTGGCGGGCACTGCATGCAGGGAGGTGTGCAGACCTGGCGGGCACTGCATGCAGGGAGGTGTGCAGACCTGGCGGGCACTGCATGCAGGGAGGTGTGCAGACC
>PITA01012272.1:0-62841 GCA_004023965.1 Spilogale gracilis
AGAGAGAGAAAGAGAAAGAAAGAAAGAGAAATCTGTGAGTAAGTGGACCCACATGGTTCAAATCTGTGTGTTTAAGGGCCAGCTGTACTTACAAAAATTAATTTGAGACAAAAACACCAACCAAAGTTCTCAAATTTACCTGTACTTTAGAATCACCTGGAGATTTTAACTCTAGATCCATTAAATCAGAACATCTGGACCTAGAAACTAGGAAGCAGGAGTTTAAAGCTCTTCAGAGGATTTCTTTGGACAGCCAAGTTTGAGAACCACTGATCTAAAAAGATCAGAAGGAATCCATGTTACTTAGTATCTGAAATGAAATATTTTAACTGACCACTGAATCTGGCTATTAATTTTGTAACTGAGGCAAAATAGGTGACATGTAGTCTTTTTGTTGTTCTACAAAAGCAACCATATGTATCTGCCAGGGGAAAAAAACCTGCACAATTTTTTCCTTTCACACCAAACCAAAAAATAGCACAATATGTTATTTGTAATATAGCTAACCCAAACCTATAGTATTGCAAAAAAGATTAATGCTGTGCCTTTAGAAAAATAAAAGTAGCAGAAAGGGCATTTAAAGAACAGCTCAGAGAAAGTATCTTCAAAGCTATATTAAACATTTCCCAGCTTTGGAAAATTTAAATACCCAATCTGGTTTCTATGAAACTTAAAAAGATCAAACGATTAGAAGGAAGCTAGGCTTGAATGAGAAATGGTGGGGATTTCAGTAAACATCTGGTTACCATTTTCAAGGGTAAAAACCAACCCACTTAAGGAAGCAGTTTAGTTTCTTTGGAGTAAAAATGAGACACTGGCTTTTTGTTCTCTTTGCACAGTGGAGGGTAAAGGAAACATCAGAATGGGGAGGTCACTTGAAGCTCAGCTTTTATAAATAAGAAAGCTTTTTTCAAAAACTAAAGTAAATTGAACTCGGGTTTTTGTAGTATAAACAGCTCAACTGAGTTAAGGTTAAATAAACATTCCTTGAGCTCTAGTGTGCCAATTAAAGAACAAATTCTGTTTGGTCGTAAATACATCAGTAATTCTATAAGCATGGAGGAAAATAACAATAAACCCGAGCACACAATTACTGCCTGTCATACTACAATAAAATAAAATGGTGCAGACCAGTAAGTTTCTTTGATTCAATTTCTTTTTTTCCCCCCTCCCCTGTTTGATTAATTAAAGGCACAGAAGCACTTCTGAAATCATCCAAAACCTAGTCCTTGCATAATAAAAAACGTATGTCGAAGGCGGTCAGGTGAAATACTGACAAGGCAAAGCACACTGTGCCTTTTTGTAAATGTGACCTTTACTCTTTGGTCTTCCTGCTAAAGAGTCCTAGAGCATATTAAACTCAGGGAAGCAGCAGGGGTGCTGGTGTGAGGCTGCAGACCGGAAGGAAGGGGAAGAAGAGGAGTTCATTAGGCCCTGAGTTTTAAGGGACCAGTAGAGGCATCTGCTGTCAACATGTACTACTAGCCGAAGGGGAGTCACCCCAGATTTGCCTCCAGAGCAATGTTTCTCCACCCCTTTGCTCACCATTCCTCTCTTCTGCCCTTGGACATGAGACTGAAAAAAAAAAGACTAAAGAAAAGGAATCCCTAGAAGGATGAGGTTTAAAACCTTTTCTTACTTTCCCTCGTCTGTGTGTATAAATGTTACAGGGCTGATCTGAAAAAGACTTGGGTGGCGATTTTACTCATTGTCCTAGGTAATAAAGCAAGTGTGTTCAGGACCACCCCCTGACTCGATGCTGTGCCCACAGCATCTCCGATGTTCTGAGATGGGCAGTTCCACGGCTCGGTAACTCTGACTGATAAAATGTCCATCCTTAAATTGGTCCTGGTTATGTCTTCTAGAGTTACTACAAATAAATCTTGTACCCAAGTGTCCCGTTAAACAGTGGGGATACAAAAATATTGGTCCAACTACTTCCAGGGCCTCCCAGAAACATCCTTTGCAATTGGAACCATCTATTTTCTAGTGCCTGCTGCAGATCTGGTTTGACTGCAACTGCAGAAATATGTCTTCTTCAAGTATACAAAAATAATTCTCTCCCAATGATAAAATATACTCCGTGTCAGGGTGTCTTGGACCGTATATTACTTAGACTCTATCCTGGGAGCAAGTTAAAAACTTTTGGAAAATATTTATTCTCTCTTAGGCCCCTACTCCATTCTATGAACTAAAATAGTGACTTACAAATAGGACCTGGATGATTTAAAAGAGAATAATTTGATGGTGATTCTATCTTTTTCTCTAGAGAAGGGGTATGCTATTTTTCTGTAGAGAAGGTGTATGTTATAAAATCCTTGAGTCATACAATATATTTTTCCAAAGCGAGGGACTGGAAGAACATAAACATGAATATTTTACACTATGATAAGCAAAGAAGTAGAGAGCATACTGTAGAGGACAAGAATAGGACCTAAATCACAAGATGGGGGCTTGACCCTCAATGCTTTCTTTGTCCACAAGCCACAAATGTTTTATGCTTACTTTCACATATCCTTTGTTGGACAGCCTCTTATCAGGTAACACTATGTGTTTTGTTGTTTTGTGGAATATTAAACTTTCAGTGAATCAGGCATCACCGCTAAGCAGATAACCCACAAATTCTCATCTCCTGCCCTAGCCTCTCTGTTTTCTTCAGTTTTTGCTAAATGCATTCAGATGAAGAGCTCACAGCATCTGAGACCAAATCCGCCTACAACTAAACTCATCTATCTGCCTCCAAGACCAACAGAGAGTAACATTTGTAAATGTGACAGAGGAATCTTAAGGGCAAAAGAAGAAGACAAGAACTCTGAAAAATGATTACAAAAGCACTTAAAGCCTCCAGGTAGTATCGGTCCTATATATGACCATAGTTGTGGTTGCATTACTTTTACCTAAGAGCAGACATGAGTGTGGGTAGAGTATCAGTATGCCTATAAAGTTATGTAGAATGTGAATTCTGAGGTAGTTCACTCTTTAAGGGGTTCAACTATTGGTACACTATGTTATCTTCATTTATTCATGCATTCAATTGTATTCAATAATTATTCATTGTGTGCCTCTAGGTGGAGGGCATGGTTTTAAGTGATAAGCAGAACAGACATGGTTTCTGACCTCAAGGAACTTATAATTTTTTTTTTTTCTTAATGAGGGGTCTTTCCCAAGGGAATGGTCCAGGAGACTATGTGTTGGAATTTCAGGAGGCTTTACAACCCACACCTTTCAATGGGAGAAGGTAGGTTGATAAACAGGACCTTGAAAACACCTACCAAGTTCATTTATCACAAAATATCCAGCAGCAGCACCCCTATGTTCTTCATATAGAAGCCATTTTAAAGGTACCTTCCCAGAAAGGAATCTCCGTAATCTCCTTTCTGTAATTAGTTCTCGACAGAAGTAACAATATTATCTCCCAGTCCCAGAGTGCTCGCAATACGGCATTCATAGAACAATCCAAAACAATCAATTCCAAAGAGAAAACTAAGACTTTGAGAGGTTAAGTAACTTGTCCAAGGTTATATAACCATTAAAGGTAACACTAGAACTCAACTCAGGTGTGCTCTTACACCAAAGCTGCTTCTTTTTAATTACCACAGTCTACTACCTCCCCAAGAAAGCAATTACTATGGTTAAGTTCTTCCTAGTTATGGGTAATTTAAATCTTAACTTCCTTATAGGTTCTTCTTGAACACAAATCAACTAAAGAGGAAAAAACTGAAATATACTTTCCATTTCCAAGTTAAGCTTGGTCTGAAGCAGTTGCTTCTTTTGCATACAAACTCCAGAAACAGCTTTTGGCAAGTAGCCATTATAAATAAACCTTCAAAATTAGACTAAATTTCAAATGGTATGGATATGTTGGACATTTTTCAGAGTATAGGTGAATATAAATAAAAATAGAAGAGGGTAGAGAACTATTAAATTATAAGCAGGGAAGGAAATAGGTTTTTTCTTCTCTAATATATTTTCCACAACATTAGGTACTGATCTGTATCTCTTGCTCTATTAACTATATCTTTTAATAGTGCTTCCCAAGAACACAGTTGGATAAATTACAGTGTCCCTATCGGGGGAGGGGAAGGCATGAAGCAACATTATTTAAAATAACATCCTCCAGAACACAGTATATTAAGCTTAATATCAATACAAATATCGATAAACCCTCTCACCAGATTAACTCTAGCCCCTTCTAGAAATGCCTTCGCCATACCATGCTGTGATGTTCTACTCTCAGCTGCAGTCGGAAGGTTGCTATATGAAGTAAGATAAGACATCTGCTTTATTTTCAATACAAATGTCGCTCTGGCTCGTGACCCATTACATACCTTAGGGTAGTTTACTTAATAATCCCTTCAAGAAATTTGTTTTAAATATACAACTTGGTCATGTGGGTTGCTTAGGGGAAGGAACATCATGTTCCCTTCTTTCTGAGAGTAAAATTTCCATTCTTTCCCTTGTTGCTGTTGGTATTTGCAGGCTCAAGCCAAAATGAGGCTTCAATTATGGTAACTAAGAGGAATATCCAGCCTGAGCCTTAACTTGAGATTTCCATTTTAGTAATGTTATTATTATATGTTTTATTGTAAACCATCAAATCTTTTTTGAATGAGGTTTGGTATAAGTTACCAAACTCTCTCAGTCCTCGAGTTTAACCATCAGTTTGGGATGGAATCAGATAACACAGAATTAGCCTGGCTACGTGGGGCAGCAAACTTTTTCTGTTAAGAGCCCAATAAATGTTGTAGGCTCAAGAGTCAGACCATCTCTGTTACAACTACTCAGCACAGCTATGGCAAAACAAAGCAGCCAAAGACAGTATGGAAACAAATGTGTGGCTGCATTCCAATAAAACTTTGTTGACAAAAACAGGCGTTGGGCCAGATTTAGCCAGCAGGCCATTGTTTGCCAGCCCCTGGCAAGAAAATCGATATGGTCTTCCACTTTTGGTGTTTCTTCAAAAAACCATTCCATGTAAAACTCCCACATTACAAAAACAAGAGCAATTTGAAACATTAGCATGCCCAATTCTGTAGTGGGTTGGCATTTGTTTTTCACAGGGACTATATAATACATTATTTAATCTATGAGGGCAAGGTCTATTCAGAAGTGAACAGAAAACTGATAAATATGCACTATTCAAGTATACAGATTCTGACCCAGTCATACAACCTACCAAGACAGGGTCTTACGAACCACATATTACTTGGATGTTACCATGGGAATAGGTTAAGAACTTTCAGAAAACATGTACTTGTGTTTAGGCTACTATACTATTCATGTACTAAAGCGCTGATTTACTAAATAGTACCTAGATACTAGGAAGGGCAATAATTGATGGGTGCTACTATCTTTTCCTTTAGAGAATTATATGTTCTTATAAATGCAGGGACATAACATATATTTTTCCAAAGCAAGCGGTTGAAAGACCATAAAGTATATGTTTTACGTGCTGCTAAGTTTTGAAGGCCTATATCTGTAAAGACAATTATCCTCTTACTATTTTCAAAATCAACTTAAAGATTTATGTTGGTAAATACCTACACAGTTAAAACTTAAGTAATACAATGGCATTATAGCAAGCAGACAATCTTGCATTATTTTATTCCCAGAATTAAGTCTAAATATTCCTATTTCTTGAACCAATAGTATGTCCCTTAGGAGAATGTGTCCCAATGGGGTATACATAAGAATCATATGTGTCTGTTTTTAACATATAAATTTCTGGGCCTCACTCCCAGACTATTTATTGAATCAAAAAATAGTGGCTGGGCTTTACGTTGTCTCCTCCCAGAACTCTGATGGAGCAAAGCGATTAAATTCTCACCACATACTATCATGAAGTAATATCATTACTGCCTTTAACAGAAAAAGAACTAGGGCTCGAAGAACCTAACTTGCTTAAAGATGCATACCTGCAGCCCTACAGTCTTTCTGGATAGTGCTAGACTTCTGTTCTATTACTAAAATGGCAGGAACCAGAAAAAAAAATACACAATGCCCTCATTCTAAATAAGAACCGAGACTGCTTACTTTTCCTTTCAAGGAATGTTTACTAAATAAGTACTAGGAAAGCTGAATAAAATATAAAGCCCAAATGTTACTCTACAAAAACAGATTATACTTAATAGTGGAATGTTGTCTGGTTATGACCCTTTTATTTTTTCCAAATTTTATCCATTTCTGGCCTTAAAGATTTAAAAAAGAAAGAAAAAAGAAAATAACTCCACGCTGGAAAGAGGCCACCTGTGCTTCAAACGATGGCATAGAAAGAGGTCAAGCAGAACTGATTGGGGTCAGATCAGAAGAGGAGAAAAAAGCAGGTAAAATGGACAGGTGAAATAGGGAAATTTTATTTTATATTTATTTTCCTACAACCAAGCAGGTATTTTATAAATGTGTCAAATCTGCACCTGGGCACTTAGTAACATTTGTGGTAGTACCTATTTTATTTCTGATGTAGTAGTCTCAAATTTCAGTTTAGCAGAAAGCAGAAGCTGCATCGGCAAAGTTAAAGATAGGATGGGTAGGCACTTTCCCCAAGGTGCTCAATATGGAGAAATTAAGTTTAAATGTGCAAATATAGCATCATACTTTCTGCTGCCATACGTCTGATAAAATAAGCATGAGGTAAATATGGGAAACTAAAGAAAAATGAATTTGACAAGAATCAACTCTTTAGAAAATATTTCTATAGTGTGTGCCTCAATGCAAACAGAATTTAGAGATTAAATCTGTGGCCATGGAAAATAAGCTGCCATTAAAAAGTGAACTTTTTCTATATGTTAGAAAATCAAGGAAATGTTAGATTATGGTCACAGAACTTCTTTATTTCAGGTATTTGAGGTTGCCTTCACCATGAAAACAATGAAATCAAATGAAAAACCAAGAGTCAATTTTGCATATTTGCGACATTGCTACCCTTTCTGGAGGCCTTATCCAGGAATAATATCTGGTCGAAGATATTATAAAATTCTAATAGTATCAAGTCGAAGAAACCAAGAAAGAATTAGGAAGTGGAGGTTTTACAGGCTGAGGGAATATGGGGTACAAGAGACAAATCAGCATTCTCACTGACAAAGTCTGATGACACCATCTGGTTAGTCTGGGCCCAGCAGCTCCGGGCTGCCAGGCTTGATTGCCTTCAGGCCGTCTTTGCACTTTCCTAGATATTTGGAAGCTGCAAAGTCATCCTCCTTTTCCTTGTAAAACGGACCCCAGGACATTAAGTGAGAGAGCAGATGTATTCCTTCTGAATTGCAACTGGACAGAATTGAAAAGTGAAGCTGAACTGAAGCTGAGATGCACAGAGAATCGACGTCGTGCCCTTACACAGTCGGTAGCGGCATCAGGGAGGCCGAGGGACACAGCACTCTCAGACATTAGCGGTGTGTCATCACACGGCCGGGGTCGGGCACAATTCTAGGTGCACAGCTCAATGAACGTGCAGATGGTGATCACAGAATCACCTACTCCAGGGATGGGCTAAGATGTTTTATGGGATGAGACGGAAACTAAACATTTTATATCTTTTCTTAACACAGATAAATGGTTTTCTGACCATATCATTTACGGATGTTCCAGAACTCTCAGTTGGTCACTCCTTAATAGAACCAACCACAATGAAGTTTCTAAAATTCATTTCCAGCCCTCTTTGATATTCCAGAGCTTTTGCCTTCCCTTTTGTTTTTTTCATTTGCTTCCAGAAGCCCAGAACTCTAGATGTCCATACCACTCCTACGGGACAGGGCCCAGCAAATGGCATTGCAGGGCTGTCCTCCTGGCCCATACTCTACACGTTTTTAGAACCTTTCTTTTCATCAAAGTAGATCTTTTGGGGCCCCTATCCTCCAAAGCTTTGCTAGTTAAGTAGCTTATAACTTTCCAGCCAGTGTGGGAAAAGGTGAACATGGTGAAGGGGAATTGTGGCTAACTGTTCCCCTCACCTCATTCGTTCAGCGGCATAAGCTAGCACTTGAAAAGGCAAGGAGGAGTGAACCTGTCACTTGGTGAGTTGGTCATGAAATGTTAGCCATTATTGTTACTGCTCTTTTTGACCCTCATCATCTTCTCAAACTTTCTTTTCAAATACCTTGTTTAAAAACTTGTCTTTTATTCCTCACTTCAAATGATAGAAATAAAAGTACTTGACTAGTAATAGCATGTGTGATAAATATCCATACTTTCTTCACATTTTAGAGCCAATCTGTGAATCACATTTAAGCTGGCTTCTCGAAACAATTTCCAGCACATTCTACTTGCAGTCAGATGAAGTGGCAATTTTCTTAAAATATGGAGCAGTTTGGTGCTGGGCAGAACATGTATTCAGGCTCATAAACATAAACATTTTTTATGTAGCATTTAAATATGAACTATACAACTCCAAAATGCTACAAAAATATAAACAAAATAATTTCAAGAATAAAGAAATATAGCTAAAGAAAAATTGAGAGGAAGTAAAAAAAAAAAGGAGCCAAATTTCCTTTGATGTAAGAAAGTTGATCATGGGTAAAAATTTGCTTTTATAAATTTTGTTTTTTAAGATTGTATTTATTTATTTGACAGACAGATAGAGAACACAAGTAGGCAGAGCAGCAGGCAGACAGAGAGGGAGAAGCAGGCTCTTTGCTGGTCAGGGAGCTTGACGCAGGGCTTGATTCCTGGACCCTGGGCTCATGGCAGGAGCCTAAGGCAGTCGCTTAACCGATTGATCCACACAGGTGCCCCTATAAGTTTCTTTAGGGAAAGAATGCAGCACATTCTAGAAAGTGTTCCATGTTATATATCAAGCAACTTGGTTATTTACTTCTTATTCTGACCTTTTTCTAGCAGCCCCAGCCCAAGGCCAGCACCAAGACTTTCTTCAGCGATGACCACCGTATAGCGATGCCGAGACAGAATGTGTTGGTGGAGCTGAAGCTCCATTTTGCTGAAGGAAGGAGGCCTGTAGAGGATGGCCCTTCTGTCATGGCTGCCAAAGTGTGTCTCTATTGATCGCTCCATCTAAAAAAAAAAAAGAAAGAAAGAAAGAAAGGAGGCATAAAAATTCAAGAGGAAGAAGTAGCACACTGCCCTTGAAGGACATCATTAATGCAAATCAAAGGCCATTCAGAAAGTTATCCTGCCAGTTTTTCTCAGGAAATGAAAGACTCTTTGAAAGGCTGGCAAGGACAAAGCAACCTCATATGCAAGAACTGAAGGTGAATTGAATTTTTCTATTACAGAGAGATGAAAATTTTAGGCCATTAAAATATAGAGGTCCTAGAGGAATACTATTATATAGAAATACAGAACTCAACTCTAGCTGAAAATATAAATTAATAGCAATGCCTTTCATTTGCATTGTGCTCATATAAAATACTTCCAGCTGCATTATTTCCTAACAGTACTTTTTTGGTAAACACAAGAGAGGAAACAGACTCAGAAAGGATGGATTTCATGCTGGCAGGACATGTTCACGAGCGGGAAGTGTTGAGAAACAAGCTCAGAGCTCTTTGGAGATCCATGATTCTGCGGATTTTCTCAATCAGGATACAGCAAAAACAGAATACTGCTCAGTGTGGCGGGGGGGATCCCTGCTTGCGAAGAGGAGCATCATAATTCCAGGTTCTTCCTTCCATAATTTATTGATCCTCCAAATAAATATTCCTCTTTCTCACAACAATGTTTGAAATTCCACTAACAAAAGGGAATTTTCCAATTGACAAGTAAAAAGAATGCTGCTATCTGAGTTCATTATAAGGTATAAGAGCAGACATTGGGTATTCTCCTGAAAACTCTTGATTAAACCTTGATAAAGTAGACATTTTTTTGTTACCAGAAGGAATAATGAGATTGGATGGGAGTTAGAGCAAAAACTGGGAGAGGCTAAAGAAGAGGAGACAAAGAAATTGAGGGAGGATGATGAGGGAGAAGAGATAAAAAAACAAAACTGGGAATCCAAAGTACTTACAGTGGCACCTCTGAATCAAACTGTCCACTTTATGGATCTAAAATATATGTACCATGTCTTTTCACTACTTAAATTTCTTTATTACTTCCCATTGCTGACAGAATCCATTCCAAATCTTCATCAGGGAACACAAGGTCATTCACACTTAAACCCTGTCTTTCTTCTCTGGTCACATCACACTCTTAAGTATTTCCATTCCTGATTCCACCCAGTTCTTTCATACATATCCCACTGTTCCTTCTACAGAAAATTCCTTCCTCTCGCTCTGTTCGTCCATCTGCCTAGCTCCAAATCAAACACCATCTCTTCTGGAACGTTTTCACTGAAATACACCCTTCCATTAGCACTTATGAAAGGAAATGTGCAGCTCTCCAAGCTGTGAGCTCCTTAACAGGCAGTTCACACGTACACATGATACATGTTTAATAAATGAAGAGATCTACAAAATTAGTGAGCCATGTGCTCCATAAAGATCTTTGAAGATATGTGTGGAAGGAAAGAAGAAACAGATTTAGATTATAAACCCTCTGAGAGCAGGAACCATGTTCTATTTTTCATTGCATACAAATTACTGCCATCTGCCAATGAAGAGACAAAGCAGAGAGACATGCAGGGGAACAAAAACTCTGGAGAGACTGCTGGCTTCAAATCCCTGCTTCCTGCAGCACTATCGGCATGACCTTGGACAATACCTTCCTCCTGAGGGTGCAGTGAAGACTAAAGACTTACTGTGCCTGGTATATGGGAAATGCCATATATGTGGGGTGTTTTGTTTTGTTTTGTTTTTTTAAAGATTTGTTTAGTTGAGAGAGAGAGCGCACATGCAAGTCAGGGGGAGGAGCAGAGGGAGAAAATCTCAAGCAGACTCCCCACTCAACAGGGAGCCCAAGGCGAGGCTCTATCTCAGGACCCTGAGATCATGACCTGAGCCAAAACCAAGAGTTAGACGCTTAGCTGACTGAGTCACCCAGACACCTCATATATCTGTCTTTTAAATAATACTATAAAGAGCAAAGAGTCAGAAAAACTGTTTCTGAGTCTGAGCTCTGCCTGACACATGGTAACATAGGAGTTCAATATGTGTGCGGTAGGTTTAACAGGAAGAAATAGAACGCTAGCTAATCATACCTCCCCTGTGTGGCAATTTGGGCAACCATGATTCATTAGATATTTTCCTTTGTGAAATGATACTGTGTTTTACAGATATGGAAACGATTGATTGATTGATAATGAAACTTTTTAAACTCAAAAATTTAACTGCAAATTGGGACATGATTCTCCAGCCAATATCATTGTTTGTCATGGTAAGCTTGTAAGAAAGAGTATTTGAAGCCAAAAACAGGTTGAGCCTTTGTACACAGGACTTAGTGGGAACCAGTGGCCCACAGGAGGCCAAAATAAACAAACATGCATCTAGGTGCAAGGGAAGACAGATGCTTCCAAATATATCAGTGTCACTCAAGCGAAATGCACAGTGCCCAGAATTCCCTTCTCACATTATTTTCTTTCATAATCACAGGATGCTCCTCTCTATTACAGCTGGCTCAAACAGAGTAGTGATTTCACATGAGAGGAGTGTATTTTCAAATTTTATGTTATTATTTTGAAAGATACATCCCTCCCTTCCTTCCCCTCCCCCTCCCCTAGCCAGGCTCAGTTTATGCAGGAGCAGGGTAGCTCTTACCAGTGTACCTTACATAGAGCATACGATAAATAAAGCATAATTACTGGCCAGATTTTCTAATAACCTTTATAGCATAGACTGACTGACATTTTAACTTGCATCTCAGACTACAGAGAATGGGAAGTGAGCTTGTCAAATTATGCTGTATCCTGTAATACAAACGGCTCCTGTCCTTGTCATATTTATAACACACTGTATCAGCAAAATGGCCCAAGACCAAGGGGCAAGAGCAATTTTAACTGGTCCAACAACAGGTGCACACGCTGCATCCGTGAAATAAAAACTATGTGAATAATTATGTCAACCACAGCAGCAAAGGCAGGATTATCAAATGCCAGAAGCAGCACTTCGGGAAATGAGAGCTCTTGATTACTGCTACAGTTTTGAAGATATATTTTTAGTGGAAGAATTTAACCTGGCCACCACGACAACAACTTGAGACTCACAGGTCTGCGGAGAAGACCTTAGGAGAAGGAATAAATGTGACTGGATGTTAATGTTCTGAACTCCCAAGTCACTTTTCTCTCTCCCTTCTTCTAGAAAGATCTGAAAAATGGTCCCTCAGAAATCACTTTGCCAGAGTATATGAAAGTTATTTTAATATTTTCAAAGATTTTATTAATTTATTTGAGAGGAGGGAAGGGGCAGAACGAGAGGGAGAAAGAGTTTTAACAGACTCCTTGCTCAGCATGGAGCCCAACATGGGGCTTGATCTCTCAACCTGGAGATCATGACCCTGAGATCACAACCTGAGCAGAAATGAAGAGTCAGACGCTTAACTGACTTTGCCACCCAGGTGCCCCTATGAAAGTTATTTTAAAGCTGAACACTTTTTGGGATGCTTGGGTGGTGCAGTCAGTTAAGCATCTGACTCTTGATTTCAGCTCAGGTCGTGATCTCAGGGTTGAGATCTCAGGGTCATGAGATGGAGCCCCACATCATTGGGACTCTGTGCACATCCAGGAGTCTGCTTGAGATTCTCTTCCTGGTCCTCTGCCCCTCCCCCCATTTGCACACACTCTCTCTCTATCTCTCAAATAAATAAATATTTAAAAAAAACATGAACACTTACTATTTTTATTGGAAAGACTTCAAAATCTGAAACCTTTATACCACACTAGACAAAGCTAATGACAGAGTGTTGTAATAAACTACCTGAAGTGTTAGATGCAGTAATGTGGATAAGAACAGTAGAGGACCAGGGATCAGATATTCAGATTTGAATTCTGACTCTGCCATTTGCTTGGATCATCCACCAAGGGAGAGGGGAAGTTGTTTTATCTCTCTACATCAGAGTTTTCTCATATGTATGGTTAAAGTAACAAATTCTACCTCATTAAGTTGTATGGGGAATTAAATTAATTTGCTATATGAAAGTGTCCAACACAGTGCTCCATCAATAAATGATATCAATTATCAATAAAATTGAATAATAAAATATTTTAACTGATTTTCCATTGAGAATTCTATAAGCATTAGGGGTGCCTGGGTGGCACATTTGGCTCAGTGTGTGACTCTTAGTTTCAGCTCAGATCCTAATCTTAGGGTGTAAGCTTGAGCCCTGTGTCAGGCTTCAGGCCGACAGCAGAGTCTTCCTGGGACTCTTTCTCCATCTCCTTCTGCCCCTCCTCCCTGCATTCTCTCTCTCTCTAAATAAATATTAAAGAAAAAAAAGAATTCTATATGCTTTATAATTACTATAGTTTGGCTTGTATCATAAAAGGCACTTCTGCAATAAATTATATGCTTCCATATATCTTGATAAATGTTTTTATCTATATAACTCATCATAATTTTTTTTAAAGATCTTATTTATTTATTTGAGAGAGATACAGAGAACATGAGGGGGTAGAGGGGCAGAGAGAGAGGGGGAAGCAGACTCCCCACTGAGCAGGGAGCCCAACGTGGGGTTCAATCCCAGGACCCTGGGATCATGACCTGAGCTGAAGGCAGATGCTTAACCAACTGAGCCACCCAGGCACCCAACTCATCACCTTTTAATGCAAACATATAATTTATTTATTTATTATGTTTATTGTCCATCTCCCCACCATAGAAGGAGGTAAATGAACCCATGTATTTTGTCAATTTTGTTCACTTTTGTTCCTCCAACCAAAGTATACTATTGGCCACATAGGGGCACATAATACATATTCTTTGAATGTAGGAACACAAACATCTTTTTTCAGTATGTATAAGTTTTGGTTATAAATACTATCATGGAAGATTGGGAATAGAAGGGGTGAACATTTGTATTAAGAAACTTATTTCAGCAGAATTTCAAATAATAGCAAGAATGACAAAAATAGGGTTAAATGTTTGTGCAAAATAATGAATTTGCAGTAGAGAAATCAAAGAGCTGTATTATAAAAGCACATTTATCAGTTACTTAGAGTGTTAAAAAATCTTCAATCAAGACTTACCACAAAAGCAAGAAATACAGCTCTTTAAAATATAGTAAGGATGAAAAATAAAACTTGGGTTTTTTTCCACATGACAGAGAAATTTTTTCTGGATTTATTAAAGTAGCCATGTATTTATGACAACTTTTGATGCTCAAATACAAATCATATAGTAGACCTTGGTGTGTGTTATATATAACTAAAAGTCAAATTGCCTTGCTGGTCTAGATCTTTGACATTTTAGAAATATTGCTGTCTCTTATCATAGTGAATTATGTCTTAATTTTTCCATTGTAAGAATAAAATAGAGGTTTTGTTTTTTTTTTACCCATAGTGAAATTTGTACTTATTTTAGAGAATTCAAGAAATAACATGAGGTTTTCTTGAATGTATTTCCTATACATTTTCCACTTCAAAATTATTTATAATTACAGGCCAATATAGGAATCAACAGGTTCCATGGATATGCAAGCAGAGCCTCATGAGAATGTTCCTTACTCAAATGAATCTTTAGTTAACCTCTGCTTTTATCTCACAACTGACTCAACTGGATCTCAAGCCCATCATGGAAGGAACACAAGCTTCTCAGACCCACTCCATGACAATGAGCACCTTCTGATTGCACTCCTAAACTGCACCTTGAGGCTACTGACTAACCCATGAACATCCAGTGAAAGGCAGGTTTGCTAAGAGTTAGACGCTGAACTGAGTCACCCAGGCACCCCATATATCTGTTTTTTAAATAATACTATAAAGAGCAAAGAGTCAGAAAGACTGTTTCTGAGTCTGAGCTCTGCTGGCACATGGTAACATAGGAGTTCAATATGTGTGTGGCAGGTTTAACAGGAAGGAATAGAACGCTAGCTAATCTGTGCGTCTAAGCAAGTTTTAAACAATAATAGACCCACAATTCACAGACCTGTACCCCTGAAACAAATAATACATTATATGTTAATAAAAATATAATAATAATAATAATAATAATAAAGAAACAAAAGCAATAAAGTTTCAATACAAAAAAATGTATTCCCAATATAACTTTGATAAAATGGCACCCACTTAATTGGCTATTTTCAAAATCCATCATCACCTATTTCTCAAACATCTTTCCCTATGGCACTCTTCACAATTTATAGCTACATATTACTTTTTTAATGTCTGGCTCTTACAAAAATTTGTACATTTCATGAAAGCCTAGATGTGTCTGTTTTAATCATTATACATACAGTTTACAATCAGGTTGTAAGAAAGAAGGAATACATGAATGAATGAGAAAATGAATGAATGCATGAATGCAAAGTATGAGTTCATTATTGTAAACAGGTGTTTATTTTACTCACTATCTGATGAAAACACCAACTGGAAAAGTCTCAGGGGAAGCTTCAACATTTGCCTCTCAAGCCATAAAGTATCTATGACTTTTTCATCCCTAATGACTCCTGCCCTTCACTACAACCACACACTCCAATAACCACATCTTGGACTTTGTGATCCCTAAAATACCCCCACTTCTGAAATTATAAAATGAGATATTTTATTCTCTGCTCTCATTCATTTATTTCCATCTCTTCTCAATTATTCCCATCAGTTCGTCAACCACTAGTCTTTCTTTCTAATGCCAACTTTCTCCTAGCTTCTTTTTCACCTCTCTCTCTCAGTTTGGATTCCATGGCCCAACACCCCAATCACTCTCTACCCAGTATATTAAATTCCCTTGCTCTGCTGCATTTGCATCATTCACACTGTAGGGCTTCAAGCAAGGAAGAGCTGTGCACATGGGCGTTAGCAAGACACACATATCTCTGCCCCCATAGAGCTGACAGCCCATCAAGAAAAGCAGAAAAAAACAATTAGTTATAATAAGTTATGACATGCTAGGTAAGTTGGGAGGGCTAGAGTGCTGCGGAAACTGAGACCCAAAGATCTCAGTAGCCCACCCATCCTGTCCCTGGGCTGGGTTGTTGAGGGTTCTGAAGAAAAGTGCCCAAATGGACAGATTCTTGTTGGCAAAACCAGTTTCATCTCCGGGGTTGCCAGACCACCCTGCTATGCTTCCCTTGTCAATTCTCTCACATTCTCCCTAGTGACCAACCTTCCCACTCCCCAGCTACCTTCTTATTTCGACAAATAACTGCCTCCCGTTCACAGAGGAAATCAGCAATATTAGAAGGAAACACACTGAGTTAAATAGCCACTGTTTCGGCAAACCCATAGCCTACTGGCACAACTAACATTTCCTCTTTTCTGCTGACATCCATAGAAGAAATCTGTCCTCTCATCCAAGGCTAATCACTCTGTTTATCCTCTGGATTCCATATCCCTCTTTCTTCCAGGAAACAAACCCCCTTCCAATTTCTACCCTCAAAGCCCTAAGAACTTTATCCATCTTGAAGCTCTTGAAGATGCAAGATGTTGTCACAATGTTGTGTGTGAAAGAAAATGAGAGAAGAAAGAAAATTCTTAGAGGGAGTGAAAAGATGGGCAGAGAAAACAGAAGCTCTTGAAGATTAGCACTATAGGTACTTTTTATTGTGAATGGTAAATATGGTCAGGTAGGCATAAGAAATAACTGCCAAGGAGGAGAAAAGTGAAGCTAATACAACATTACTCATCATTATCTTTTTAAGTAGCCAGTAGGAAACCAAAACCTCATCAGTAGTAGATAATTAAAAAGTTAGCAGCTTCATGGTGGTCTTTCTACCTAGGAACAACCTTGATGAACTTCAAGTCTTTTACTAAAAGCCACAGCAGGGAAGAAACAAAGGAGGAAGGAAATGAGAGAAGGGAGAGATTGGGAGAGTGTTTTTCTTGTTTTGTTTTGTTTTCTGGGTGAATGGGTGCCCTTACAGAAGGCCAGTCTTTTACTTCCTAAATCGCAAGATTTCCTAAGAACTATAGGCCATCTTTCCCATAATACAGAAAAGTTTTTTAAAAATGGACGTACCCCATGACCTGGGTGATCATGCTAGAAGAGAGACATGAGATCTGTCCTAAGAAGACTCCTAATGATAGCAGGAGAGCAGTGGAAGTGCACTGGGAGGGGAGGGGCAGTAAGCACCACACTGTGAAGCCTGCTTTGGGGAAGAAAAAGCAAGGAGCAGAACAGGACAGTCAAATCAGATGTGCATTACTAAGACAGAGGCCAGATACAGAGGATGAAAACCTTCCAGAGGAAAGGATTTGCCATGAAGGTGTGAAGTAAGCAGAGAGGGAGGCTGTAAGCCTGACATATTAGAAGAGCGACACAAAATAGGAAAATGGAAGGGAACAGCAGGATAGACCCTGATCTTGCCATCCTGATCTAGAAAACACTGAATGATAAATATTGTCATAATGCCTTAATCCACCTGAACATCCGCAATACTGAGACTTGAGGGATATATAATGATTTCTGTTGATCGGTAAAGACTTCCCACCACATCTCAAAAATCTGAAGTTCCACCCTGAGAATTTGCAGGTCATCTGTCTGTTTGATGCCCAGTCTCCTCATTCACAGGCTGGAACAACACAATGCCTCTCTAAACAGGGCTCCCAGGATCCAGCTTGTGTAGCTGGAGGAAAGGGGAAAGACTAACAGAGGGCAAGTGGAAAGACTTCAGAAGAGAGAAGGCAGACTGCACAGCATCTAGGCTCTTCAAATTCCCATGAATGCACAGGCATGTCAGCTGCAGCTGGAGCTCTCTGCCGCTCACTCCTTCCCCAGGCTGACCCTTAGATGTAGCCCGAATCTTGGAGACAGAGAAAAATTAAAAATGAAACCAAGAACACAAGAACAGTGATGTCTCCTCCAGCCTGCATGCTGCATCTCCCCTTCACGCCTTGCAGCTGTAGTTGGCCAGCAAAACTCTACCCCACTGACGTCTCAGCCATCTCAATGTGGAGGAACTTCTCTTCCCCTTTCTGCTCCTCCCAGTTTCCCTTTTTCTCTTTCCTAGCTGTTTTAAAGGTCAGACGAAGCATCTTTTTCAGGCCCCTCTGGAATCTTTTCCTCCCAATAATTCAAGGCTCCCCCTTGGCCAGTGTGCCACCCACAAAGCACAGCTGTGGGTCTTCAATTGACTGTTTGCTGTGACTTTACAGACATAACAAAGACCCAGCTGAGATTACAAAAACACAGAGATGGCTGGGAGATGTTGCTCCTGATAGTGTCCCTGGAGATCTTTAAGCACAAGATAAAGCTTTAAATGAGATCCGGAGAGAAAGAAGGTTGCTTTTTCTTTGGGTATATTTGAGTTTGCTTCCTATTTTGGGTCAAATAAAAACCACTCCCAAGTGTTCTTCTGTAGTCTTTTCTCCTTCCTTCTGCTTTCCTGTCTCTACACTCTTCCCCCTTCTCAGTCTCCCCTTCATCAGACAGCACATAGAGTTTAAGAGGAGGAAGCTACTTTGTTCCCATCCTCAAGCCCTGGTCACATTTGTAGGTTTTAGTGTAAATATTCTCTACCCTCTAGCCCCCCAAACCTTACCACAGCGTCAGCAGCAGTTGAAGGACATCCGTAAGGAAGAAAATATAAAATAGACAATCCACAATTGTGAAACACCAAGCAGAAAACAAGGGGAGACCTTGTTCTTTTGAAAAATGTTAAAATAATAGCAACTCTCTGTCCCCCCCACTCCCTTACCCAAACAACGAGTTAATTCAGCAATTTAGTCTTAAAATAGCAAGTCCTTACAAAAGCAACCTAACAGACAGGAAAGAGGGCTGGGATCATTATAGCAGTATTAATACCTAAGCATCATACAATCTGCTGAACATTTTTATAGATGCCAAGGACTCTGAACCTCAGTTTGAGTCTTTGTCAGCCAACTCCGCAAGGACTTCTACATTCTGGGTCTCCCCTCTACTTCCTACCCTCCATTCATTATCTGTTGGTGCCACTTACGCTCTATTTGATGTACTTCAATGTCTTCATCTGCAAATAAGCACCAGCCTTCCATCTCGCTTTTCATGCTAGTGTAAGGATCAAGGGAGATTCCGTGAAGATACAAAGCAGCCGAAAATATATAGCCCTCATAAATGTAACACGTATTAAATATCTCTCAAAGAAGTTATTGCATAAAAGAACCTCTGGACAAATTAGAATATTTTAAATTGTTAGAAGATAAACTGAGGCGCATTTAACACTTAAAGGGTTCATTTGAGCAAAAATCCATTCCAGTTGGGCAGTGCTAAACCCGAAGTGGTTAGAAGCCCTCGGCCCCAGGAGCCAGGGGAAAGACTTACACAGAGAAAGTGTGGAAGCGAAGAATGGAAATTATCTAATTGGCTACAGCTTATTTTTTTTTGTGATTGGTTGTCCTTCGCATTTTGATGGAGACCTTTACAGGCTTAGGTGGCCAGGGCATCAGAGCTACATCAGATTTATGGCTTCTTTGTGTTATGAATGTAACAAAATAAAAACCTTAAACATTCCAATCATGTGATTTCACAGGGGTCTGTCATATTACAACTGGAATAGGATAAGTTAGTGCTTATATATTAGGGACATTAACACATTTAAAAATCACCGATCATCATTTCTACTATTCTTCTTTTACAAAAATAGAATGTTAGAGCAAATGTTATCAGAAAAAAAAAATTGGCCAGTGATACCATATATAAAACGGACATACTTTTTAGATTTGGGTGCTAGATAAAAATTAGGAAATAATGTTAATTGTACAACTAAATATAGTTTAATTTTATACTTTGTTAGAGCATCCTATAAATAAATTCGCAATAAGGATATAAAAAACCCTTTAGCATGTTACATTCTCTCTCTCTTTTTTTTCTTTTAAGATTTTATTTATTTAACAGAAAAAAAAAACACAGCTAGAGAGGGAACACAAGCAAGGGGGGTGAGAGAGAGAGAAGCAGGATTCCTGCCCCAGGGAACCTGATTTAGGGCTCAATCCTGGGATTCCGGGACCATGACCTGAGCTCAAGGTAGACACTTGATGACTGAGCCACCCAGGCACTCTTTCATTCCCTCTTTATGGCTTAGAAGATAATGATCACCATAGTCTAGTTTTAGGATCTTCCTGAGCATGCACCTATTCAATTCCTGAACTCCTTATTTGCATTCATTTCCTTCTTCATTCTCCTGGCCTCCTCTCCCTGCTACAAGATTTGCAGCTCACCTGCCCAGCAAGCTCCAGAGCCCAGTTTATGATCTCCACAGTCCTCCCAGCCCTGCGGTCCCACTGCATTTCAACACAGCACACATGGACCCCAGGCTTTCACCGCAGGCCATCACAAGAAAACATGTGTTGGCCAGCCTAGCATGTCTTTCAGCGCCAGAGGGAACATGCCCCAATCTGCACAGAGAGTCCAGCCTTAAACAAACATCTGCCAGATGTTAAGTAAGGGTAGAGTTCAGGGGATGAAGATTCTCCATCCACTGCCTACCCAGTCGCCACATTCAGACCTCCCAGGAGGGGAGGACAGGTTCCTAAACCCACTTCAAGTTAAGTGTCTAATATTGTCGATCCCATGCGGATAGTCTCCAGCTCCGGATAAAGCCATATTCATGCAGATTCTCCCCAGAAATCCAGGATCCCTATGAACTGCACAGATGGTGAAGGACAGAAAACCAACACACTCCCTGCAGATGTCCCTGCATCTCCAGGGCAGCAAAGGTCAGCTGCAGTTCCTGTTTGAATGAAAGGCCACAGGATAGAGGCATGTACCTCACGAACCCAGAGAAACCCTGCCTTGTCCTAGCCAGGTAGGGCATAAAGTGTTAAGACGAATGGGAGAACCAGTGTTACATATCCAGGCACCACACGCCACATGAAAAAACATCCTGCTTTGAACCAAATGTGTACACGAAGTGTCCATAAAGGACACACTGATGCCTTGGCTCTCACGCTGTTTTCTCGCTTGCTCTGAACACCCCTGTGGCTGCTCATGCTCCAAGGTCTCCTCCTCTTGTTCCTTCAGCTCGCTGGCCAGTACTAACATACAACATTGCCTTTCCTTGGGGACTACCCTGGGTAACACTTTCCCAGCCCAGTGGAGATGTAATAACCCTGTTTCCCATGCTTCCCCTCTAGAAGCCTCCACCTGGTCTTCCCCTCAAACCCATTCATGTTGCCACGTGCTATGTTATTACCCCAACACATAACACGACCTCACATATTCCCTTCAAAATCTATCTTCAAGCCTTCCAAATTACACACTCACTCCCGAATGCTTATGTATTTGATGGCCAACTTTTTGCTTTAAAAATCAAAAATTGGCAGAAAATGACAGTATCTAGTAATACCACAAAATAAGCCCTATCTCTAGAGGAAAGAATGAGACATCTAATACCACCATCAAAATTTCAGGTCCCTAAACTCTGTAATTCTTCCCTTAGGGGATGGATTATGTTGAAGAAGAGTATTTGGCTTTCTTCTGTGACTGGCTAAAAAAGTGAGCACCCTTCCTAGAGGTCCAGTTTATTCTTAAAGGGTCCAGCAAAAGGTCTTAGAGGACAGACTTAAAAGAAGAAACCATCCCTTCTTGTGTAACAAATTGCTTCAGTCTTTCTAGGACAATGAGGACATCTTATAGATTGTGGAAGACCTGGATGAGTTTTCAGGGGATACCAGAGTTTAAAAATCAACTGAAAGTACAAAAGAAAAATTTAAGGACCACAGGCCACCACAGGAAGCCCTACACTGGACACACAGCATGAATTATACTAGATTGCATTCATCCATTCATTCAACTCATGTGCCAGGCATTGTCTCAACTTGAACCCCCTCCTGATCCAGCTGCCAGTAACTTATTAGAAGATTTTGTTTAAATGCTGGACTTCACTAGGGCACCTGGGAGGCTCAGTCGGTTAGGCATCTGACTCTTGATTTCAACTCAGGTTATGATCTTGCGGTCCTGGCATTGAGCATCATATCCCATGTCAGCCTCCACAGTTACTGGGGACCCTGCTTGGGGATTCTCTCTCTCCTCTCTCTCTCCTTCTGTCCCCCTACACCTGCTATCTTTCTCTCTCTTTATCTCTCTCTCTCTCAAGTAAATAAATAAACCTTAAAAAAAATACATGCTAGACTTCACAGGAAGTAGCTACATTATTATAAATTCCTGGTCACTTTTTCAGGGTTTTTCTAAGAATTGTGCTTAGGATCATGTGTATATCATTGGGGGATGAGACATCCTTCCATTTATAACACAGAAGAGAGGTTTCCATTTAAAATGTCATTATTTTATATTAAAAACAGGAGATAGTTCTAGCTTCCTAAAGTTTATATTTCTGACATAATATATCTTCACAGACACATTTTATCTGTTCACCAGCAAACAAGTTTAAAGCAGACATAATATTACTTTAACCATTGTTTCTTTAAAAGAAAATCAAATCTGCCCCAAATAAATCCACTTTTAAAATAGCTTATGTAGTCCTAAAATATTTGGACAAGTAGGTTTAGATTGCGGGTAGGAAGCTTCAGACGGGTTATTAATGCTTTCAGTGTTTACTCAAAAGAGAAAGAAAGAGTTAATAATAAGGGGAGGAGTGAGGGAAAACCCACTTGAAATGGCTTCTGCCCTCTGGGTGTGTCTAGTAGGGAAGGTTTACTGCTCAATATGAAAGTCAACTTTCTGGTTGATGCTTTGCTAAGGTCAGATAGTTTCTGCACTGCTACAAAAAGTTAATTTCCTGTTCTATTTTTTCTGAAGCATTTGTGCACTTGGCTAAATTAATGCTAGATTTTCCACCAGGGAAGAACGAGGCTTAGGGCTGAAACTATTGGAATGCTATTATACTTCCTATTGCTTGTTAAAGAAATAGTGAAACATCAAGAAGAAACTCGATTATGACAGTGCAATTTTAGACTCCTAGTAGCATTCTGAAACATAACTGCATAACTCGACATTTGTGTAGCACATTATACTATAACTTTTTAATGAAAAAGGAATATTCCCTGTACTCACATTTATGTTGCCTACATGCATTTTTTTTTCCCCTCAAGAGATGCCAAGTGCAGTGAGAATAATTTCATGACATTATCCTTTGGGATGGGTTAAATTAATTGAACACAGAGGTTATTAGACTGAAGTGGCTCTAATGTGAGGTAGTCTAGGTAAGCAAACCAAAATCTACACCTGTAAATAACTCAAGTTTAGCAAATCAAAACCTAAGGACAGCCAATCAAAAACAGCCAGCTAGGCTTTAAGCTTTAGCCAATCAATAACTGCCTTGACTTTTCTCTATTAAAGTCTCTCCCTGAGCTCCTGGTGGGGAGACACTCTTTCGGTTTGGTGCTGCCTGATTAGAATCGATTTTTACTCCAATAAACTGTTAAATTTTCCAGTATGCCTCAGTTTATCTTTTAACGGATGCGATAATGTTGACTGTCTTGCCTTTTATAAATTCAGTGCTTTCTAAAACATTCTGAGCTACAGTGTCTACACTGACCCCATGACATCTCTGTAACATATATTTCCATCCTTATGCCATAGGCTACAAAAAGAAATCAAGGAAATCACTTGTCCATGGTTACTCAACTCTTCAGAACTGGAACTGTGCCCCCATTAGTTCTTCTACCTTTCAAATTTTTATTTAAATTCTAGTTTGTTAATATATAAAATAATATTGGTTTCAGGAGTAGAATTTAGTGATTCATCACTTACATACAACACCCAGTGCTCATTACAACAAATGCCCTGTTTAACACCCACTAGTTCTTTTTCTCTTTCACTTGGAGAGAGGGAGCCAGGCACAGCAGGATCTGCCTCAGATACACTGATCTTTAACAGGGATACCACAACTCCAACATTTCTCGGTATGTCAAAACCAGGAAGAAACACCAGGATCTGGGAGCAATCTCACTATTTAATAAATTATCTTTTATCCCCATAGATTATTTACTATTATGAGGCTTTTCCCCTGTCTAACTCTCTCAGACTCACTTTCCCCAGATCCCTCTCTTATACATACTCAGAATACACGTAGGATAGTGGATCTGAGTGTTGATTTGTCAAAATTAGCTGAGAGGTGTGCCATAAGAAATTGGTTATTAAATTAAAATACCAAAATTGGTGAATAATTTGCACTTTATAAATCAGGGAAGATGTGCTATATTCCTACTGCTTGTAGCTGAACATTTTCTTGAGTAGGAGGGGAAGGAAGTATCATGCATCTGGGGAAAAAAAGTGGAAAGCTTACATTTGATTAATCGAGAGGTGTCAGAGAGAAACTCTGAAGACTGCTAACATAGAGCATGCTACCTTAAACAAATGCCTAAGCAGAAAGCACATAGGCTGAAGATCAAAAAATAGGAGCTACCTATGTGCATTCTTGAAAAAATATATATACTAAAAGCCCTTTATAGTGCTTCTTTTTGAGATCAAAGCTTAAATACAGCTTATGTGGGCAGGAAAAATACCAACACTTACAGAACACAAACCCTGGTCAGCCACCATGCTTGGTGTTTTCAGACACATAATCAATTCTCACACATCAGACTTAGCTCCATTTAGCCAGTGAGAAAATTCAGAGTTTAGAAATCTAGGTAAAGTCTGCCTATGACCTATATATTAGTAAATGACACAGAATTTGAACCATTATGCAGCGAAGGCCATGTCTATTCCACAACATACTTGGACTTTGTATTCAATCCACTTAAAAGGTCTGAGGTCAGAAGCCTTGATGGAGATAGTTAGGTCTATTCCCACCAGCATGGAGGGTCTCGGAGCTCCATCCACCTTAGGAAGGTACCCATTTGGGACGCCCTATAGGGAAATTGGCAGGGGTTTCACCAAGAGGCCCCAAGTAAGGATTAGTGATACCAAATGTAGTTACATTTCAGAACACATGATTGGGCCCATTCTACTCTTCCAAGTCCATGTGTTCTTCTTAATAATTATTTTGTCTCATCTATTATTTTGGATCATAAGTGAATTTAATTGAAAGTTAAATAATTTTTTTCATTAAGATGCTTATATATTTATAGTTTATTAATATACTCCTTTCTAACCTTGTACATAAGTCTAGATGTTGAGTTTCACATTTTGAACAAGTCTCTGGAAAGTGCAAACACTGACAAAATACTATTTACCATGTAAATTTCCAACTTTGGTATAGTTTCTGCTAGAGAACATAAATCCTATTTTAGAACATGAGTCATCTTTTAGTGAGAATGGCTCCTTAGAAAATCTAAAGGAAAACCAAAGGGAAAAATGAAACCAAACATTTCTTTCACCCCAAAAGGCCACAGACTCGAAGTTGATAACAGGAAGCACTTTTTATAATGTGAGTGTATCTAGTGGTTTCCATTTCAGAGGGTTTATATGAGTTTCCAATTCCATCAAAGCAAAAAAACAGAATTGCTTAGAGGGAGAAAGAAACAGAAGCTATTGCCACTATCTTGGAAAAAAAAGAGAGAGAGAGAGAGAGAATGACATAAATAAACTGATTAATTTTTTGATTCATAGGAAATTTAACATAACTTGCTTAAATATGGGCTTCATCAAGACTTCATTAAAACTTACCTAATGTAAGCAAATTTGAATTTGTTTAAAATTCAGTATGAATAATTTTTCATCCATGTGCATATTTCATTTTAAAAATCTAACACAGCTCTAATCAACTATCTCAAAGAAATCCACAGGCATTAAACGCTCGTCACGCAGCCCAAGAAATTCTGTGAAAGTCACATACTTGTCAGTATGCTGACCTCCTCTCCTAAGTGCCTCCAGTCTCCTATATCTAGAGTCCCATCAGCATACTTTTTAAATATTTACTTTCAAATATAGTTAAATATAAAATTCCATAAAAGGAAAAGTTCAATTTTTAGTAGAATTAATCTTTTTTAAAAAATGGGAATTCCTTCACAAGAAGAGAGGTTAGATGATGGTGACGAAGAAGCCAAGACAGATGGGAAGTGATTAAAAAACCACATTGGTTGGGAAAGGATCTTCTCCATCTCCTCCTTCCCCTCCTTCTCCTCCTCTTTCTTCCTTTTTTGTTTTTTAAAGATTTTATTTATTTGAGAAAGAGAACATGCAGACGAGCAGAGGGAGGAGCAGTGGGAGGGGGACAAGCAGACTCCACGTTGACTGCATGCATTAACGTGGGGCACGATCCCATGACCCTGAGACCATAACCTGAGCTGAAATCAAGAGTCAGCTGCTTAACTGACTAAGCCACCCAGGTGATGTCTTCCTCTTCTTTTTAAATATGCTAGATACTTGAGATCTCTAATAGGATAAATATTCTAATGAGACAAAAAAAAGGTGAAGAGAACTGGGGAAATGGATGATAACTGAAGCAGATTCAATGTAACAAAATGGCAGATGATTAACATCAGCCATAAGTATAAGAACAGAAGGTACAGGAAGGGGTTCAAGGGATACTGGTACAAGATAAAGATGGGGTGGAGGATCCAAGAGCTCAACAAAAATAGAAAAGATAAGGAAGGAAGACTTCCTCTCATTTTTTCATAACTGTGTTAAGGTAGGCTTTCTTTGATCCCCAAAGTCATGATTCATTCATTCATTTATTCATTGACTAGATATTTATTCAAGGCTCACTACATGTCAGAGACTGTTTTTGGCCCTGCCAGAAGCAGAAAACAAGTTAAATCAAGTACTTGCTCTTAAGGAGCTTATATTGTATGTAGGGAGAAAAAAAACATATATATATTTACATTATATATTTTTAAATATATTTACCTATATACATTTATATATTTATTATATATTTATATATACATTTATATTTATAAATTAAATAAATTTATATTTATAAATTAAATATATTTTTATATAAATATATTTTATACATTATATATTTATATATAACTTATATTATATATTTTTAATATATTTATTTTTTATATATTTTTTCTCCCTACATACAATATATATAAATATATAAATATATTTTTCTCTCTACATACTATATATAATATATATATATATATTTGTTCAGAGTCCAAAAATCTTAACCTGTTTCTTCTACTCCCCACCCAGTTCATCTCTCCACATCCTCAACTATAGCCATATCATTAATCCCAGCAACTTAAACTTAAAAAATAAATAAAAATTTAAAAAGATTCAGCCCAAACCGAAGACCTTGCCTACGGAGAAGCAGGCCTGACTGACGGACTTAACAGCTTCCCCAAGTCTTGTCTTGATTCTCATTGTCGTGGAAAGACCACAGCACAGACACCAGAAGGAAAGGGAAACTCAACGAGGCTTCCCCCTCAGCCGCTCCTCACCCGGGTGCTCACGTTCACTTGCAGCACTTATTTATTGCTCGCTTACATTATGAAGGCCAAATGCTAGGGTCTGTAGGGACTACGAGGATGAGCAAATCCTCAAGGAAATTATATAATAGTTAATATTTATTGAACCCTTTCTATATGTCAGCCACTTTAAGTGCTTCACAAGATTTATCTCATTTAAGCCTCATGTTAGCCTTGTAAGGTACGTGATAATATATCCATTTCGAGGTGAGAAAATGAAATCCTGAAGAGATCAAGAAATGTGCCCAAGATAGCAAGGTAACAAGTGCTGTTAATCTGACTCCAAAGCTCATGTGCTGAACTACTCTGCCTCTTCAATTTTATTAGTTTCCTTGGGCTCCCATAACAAAGCACCACGAAGGGGTGGCTTCAAATCACAGAAATGTATTGTCTCACAATTCTGGGGGTTAGATACCTGAACACAAGGTGCCAACAGCAGCATGCTCCCTCTGAAAACTGTGGGGGACTTCTTCCTTGCCTCTTTCTAGCTTCTGGTGGTTTGCCAGCAATCTTTGGGGTTCCTTGACTTGCAGCTGCATATTCCAATCTCTGTCTTCATCATCACATGGCGTGCTTCCCAGGTGTCTCTGTCTTTGTTTGACTGTCTTCGTATAATACCAGTCATATTGGATTAGGGGTCCATGATACTCCAGTGCGACCTCATATTGACTAATTATATCTATGACAACCATATTTCTGAATAAGGTCATATTCTGAGGTTTTGGAGTTAGGATTTCAAAATATCTTTTTTTTTTTTTAATTTTGTATTTATTTGACAGAGAAAAACACAGCCAGAGAGGGAACACAAGCAGGGGGAGTGAGAGAGGGAGAAGCAGGCTTCCCGCCGAGCAGGGAGCCCAATGTGAAGCTCAATCCCAGGTCTCCGGGATCATGACCTGAGCCGAAGGCAGTCGCTTAACCAACTGAGCCACCCAGGAGCCCCTAAAAATATCTTTTTTGAGGGGAATGCAATTCATTCCATAATGCCAGTGAATGGAGAGAGTGTATAGGAATAGAATGGACACAGTATATGGAAATAGAATGGATATAGTACATGGAAATAGAATGGAGACAGTTAAATGAAAATAGAATGGATATAGTATATGAAAATAGAATGGAAATAGCATATGGAAATAGAATGGAGATAGTAAATGAAAATAGAATGGAAATAGTATATGGAAATAGAATGGAATATACAGAAATAGAATGGAGATAGTATGGGAAATAGAATGCAGACATCTAGAAAAACACAGGTCTTGGTCTAATCTTATCATTATCAACTCCATTTGTTACTCTGAGAGGCACTCTCTTTCCATGAGCTTCATTTTTCTGACTTACATAAAATATAGATCTTGAACCTAATGATCTCCAACTTGTTTCCAGTTCTACATTCCCATGTTTCTTCATTTCTAAATAATTATAATGAAAATAAATTTTATTAGGGATACTCAAGCACACATCAAGTCGTGGAGATAAGGCCTGACACAAAGAGGAAGTGAAATTCCAGTTTGCAAAATCCTTTAAGAATGTTTGTGAAGATTTCTAGATGTATCGATTAGGGCAGACTTGCTGGAGGAGACTCCAGGTAAAAATAGAGATGGCGGCATCTGGAAACGAGGGTATGGCTTGCTTATAGATTATAAGTAAAGGCAGAGTGGGACCCAAGACCAGAAAAGTATGTCGGAACATACTAGGCATAAGAGGGATGGACTCTACTCAGTTCAGTGGGTTCAGTAGAACAACTCCTGAAGGCTAACAGGAGAGATACTATAGGAGTTATATGTAGATGGCTTAGAATGTGCAGTAGATTGAAGGGGAACTAGTTAGGCTACCAAAAATAGTCTAGGTTAGTAGCAATGAGGACACAGCATTAGATTGTGATGGTAAATTCTAAAAATTTGGAATATTAATTAGTTATCATCAGGGTTCATTTGGGCGACTTGGGAAAAATCCACTTTATACCAGTCATAGAGGCTTGTTCTAAGGTGATGCTAACTAAAAAAATTACGTAGTATAATAAGTAATTATTATATCACAGTCTCAGAGAAAAATCAGAAGTCTAGAAAAGGAACAACATTTTTGAGGCACTAATATAAACCACAAAGAGGACATCTAGGAATAGGCCAGGAGCTGGGGAAATGGAGAACAGACAGACTGGGAAACAATATATAAGCTGAGTTTGGTTGAAACAAATGTTTCTGAATAAGGGTTGTGAACAAGGCAAGAATGTTGTGGCCTTTATGCAACATTATAAATACAGTGAGTACTGCTGAACTGTACACATAAAAATGATGAAGACAGTGAATTTTATATTTTCTGTTTGTTACCACAATTAACATTTTTTAAAAAGGTAACAATTAAAAAGAGAAAAAGAGAAACCTGAAAAATGTTGTGGCCTTTCTAATCTGGAGCTGGCCATATATGGATCAGTTACAGGCCTACAGAATTAGTAAGGAGCCAGGTTGGGTGGGTTAGGTGGGGGCAAGGTGGAGAGAAAGAGCAAATAGTATAAACTATAACTCTAAGGTTTAAAACCTATTCATTCAGGAGAATGGGGAATGGGGGAGTCCTATTCATGGAAACAGAGAGGTCAAGAGAAGTCATTGATTTGGGCATGAAAATTTTGAAAGAAAAACATTTGAGTTTCATAGTTCTTACCACTCCTCAATAAAAGATAGCAGGAAATTGAAGATGCACATAGTGGAGTTCAAGAGTGAGATCCAATCTAGAAGGATACCTGATTTGTTAACTGTGCAGGTTGAAAATTAACAGTACACAAAGTTGATATAATCACCAAGGGAAAGTATAAAACAAGACAACTGAAGGCCCAATACACTAAATTTGGCAATGTCTACTTTCAGCGTCAGAGAAAATGTACCCTGAAAGGAGAACACCAGTTATTCACAGAGATCAGCAAATAATCCCATTCTGTCATGGAATTGAAAATTTCAAGAAAGAGTTGTTGACCAATAGTGTAAGATGCTTCAGAGAAGAAGGATGCAGATTGAAAATAAATCATTTCATCTGATAGCCAAGGGGTCACTGAAGACAAGTTTTGGTAGAAAAGCCTAAATGAAAAGGAGAAGGGATGGGTAGGGGTGGCCAGGAAGTGAATCCAAAGAGAAGCAGACACAGGTACTTTGAGGGAGAGCACACTGGGTGAAGTGGATGTCGGGGACAAAGAAAGCTTATTGTTACAAGTTATGAGTATGGTTACTGGCAAAAAGGTCTAAAACAGTAATACTGTAACTGAGAGACGGTAACTGTGGAACTGGATGGGGAAAAGGCTGAAAGGAGGTGCTCAAGAACACAAGAGGAAAGTAAGATTTGGCAAAGAAGAGGCATTGGGAAACAGCCTTGCAACTGGATCCCTTATCCTCAGTACAACTCCCTCCAGTCCATTCTGCAATATGTGTTCTGGAATGTTCTTGACAACACAAGTCTATTTATGCCACTTTTTGCTTACCACTCTTTAGGGGTTCCCTCTTGTCTTCAGGATAGAATCCAGTCTCTTTATCATGCCCATATTTCCACATCTAGACCCTGCTGAACTTTCTGCCTCATTTATTTGCCTTCCTGCTCTGCTCCCCCACATTATACACACACACACACACACAGACACACACACACACACACGCCTGCATGCGCACACACACATGTGCACACACATATCCCTACACAGAGACTACTTTGACTCTTCCAAATCTCTCAGGCCATTTAATTTCTTCTTTGCATATGTGGTGTTTTCTGCTTGTAAAACATTTCTCTTTCTCTACCTTTTCTAACTCCTGCTCATCTTTCAAAATGCTCTGATAAAGTTATGGATTTCCCAGCATTTATTGAACTACTTATCTGTCTCTTCAGTGTCACAGGTGACTAGTACAGTATCTGGCACAAACTACTCAATGGACAGTCACTGAAGGAATGAAGAAAATGAAAGAATGAACTGAATTAGGAAGACAAAGAGTAAAGATGAAGTGAGAAGTTTTCTTTTAGTTGGAGAGCTCTCAGTGAGATAATTACAAACATTTCACTTAAAGAGAGTGATGCCACTTCCCAAGAGTAAGAGCACATTTCAGCATTTTCTGTGGCTTTTAGAAAGCAACGTTAGCATAACTACTCTATCACACACTAGATCACTTTGCCTCACATACTCTTCCAGTGGACATTACTCACACCATGGTTGTGGTAAGCCATGGACACCATTTTTACCACCATGGCCACCATAGACCTGGGAGCTCCTATGCACCATACTGATTGAGAAGGAGGAACAATATTTGCCCTGAAAGAACTCCACCCACTGAGGCTCTGGCTTTCCCAGTGGCCACCCTGAGAGTCAAGGTAACACTATGCGGAAGTAGCATGGGACAATTCTAACCAACGAAAGACAGAAGAAAGGGAAAGCCAAGAGATAAATTGTTTGTCCTTCCTGACCCTTCCCCATAATGCTTGTTCTGAGATGCAGAGTTTAATACAGCCTCTCTGGTCCCACAAACACACCCATTTTTCTTTGTTCTCCCTAATACTCGCCCCCACTCCTGCTCTCGCATCCTGGGATTGCAGTATCAAATAAAGTGTTAGCATGTAAGTACTTACCTCAGGTTCTATCTATAGAAAACCTGGGTTAAACAAGCAATTTTTAGAGATTTTCAAATGTTAAATATATTATGCATTATGGAGACACGAAGTTAAATAGAGTATTTTTGTATGAAAACATTCAATTATTTGCTTTGCATTATGGTTGTAGACTGAGAAGAGTAGTTGTAGAGAATAGTCACTGAAGGAGAATGGAGAGTCCAGAAGAAATGGGAAATGAATCATCAAGCAAGGAAGAACTACTAATTCTCCTTATGGAGCATCAACAAGAGATAATCAGTAACACATGGCTACGATGAGTATAAATGTATTCTCCAAATAGTAAAGTTTCCATTAAAGGAACATATATTAAGGATGTATATTAGGCATACTTTCTTCCATGGTGTCTGTTTATAATTTAATGTGCCTCCTATGTTGTGAAATATTGAAGTGTTAGATTCCAGGAAAACAAATAAATCTACTGAGAGATCTACTTCAATGAAGACAAGTGGAATTGTCTTCCGCTTACACATTAAACTGAATTACACATTAAACTGGAATAATTTTAAGACATGGCAGATTATCGGCCAAAATTCAGACAGCGAGGGTTGGGAGGAAACCCGGAAGAAATGACAAAAGTACAGCTGCTTAGCAAGGTCCTTTGGAAAGTTCAAATGGAAAAAAGAATTAAAATCTGGCCAGAAGAGGGAGCGTCCTCCCTCACTATGGAAAGTTGGCTTTTCCTAGACCATGATCTCAATTTGTATTGAAAACAATTTTAGACAGTGAACCAAGTCCCACTGTAAAGGTGTTAAGGGCACAGTCACCCACCTTAAAATATCTGCTACTATAGAACCCTCTGGTGCTGGACGATAAAGGGCAAAAGGTCTTCTCTTACAACCGCAAACAGAGACTGGGAAATAGTTACTGCTTATTCACGAAAGTATGAAAGCTATGATTCCAGAAAGACTCTGTGAGTATATTTTAGTTTCTGAAGGTTTATCCCTATTACACTACATCATTCATCAAAACTCTTTTCCAAATATCCTCGCATGGATCCTTTCATTAAGATTTTGCTTTCCTTTTTCGGATTTATAAATCCAAATCCAACTCATACTTCCTGGAAGAGCAATTAAAGTTTAAATGCAGGGCGCCTGGGTGGCTCAGTGGGTTAAAGCCTCTGCCTTCAGCTCAGGTCATGATCTCAGGGTCCTGGGATGGAGGTCCGCATCGGAGCCTGGCAGGGAGCCCACTTTCTCCTCTCTCTGCCTGCCTCTCTGCCTACTTGTGATCGCTCTCTCTGTCAAATAAATAAATAAAATCTTTTTTAAAAAGTTTAAATGCATTGCTTTTTAAGCATTTTGTTCGTTTCTTAGTATTTCCTTAGATCTGAATATCTGCAGGGGATCAGGATTTTTCCCAGACAAGTGTGCACATGCATATATACAATATTTTGTGTGGAATGTCTGTGTTTGGTAATCATCTTATAAATCCAAATACTTCCTGGAATCCACGAACCTTAGGTAAAAATCAGTTATTTTAAGTAACTTTAAAAATCACTTGAAAATGGATGGGTATCAATCAGTAAGGGAAAGCCCTAGAAAAGTGAACATTTTGGTTTGTAAATAAAAGTAATGCCAAAACCTAAATTTCTAGACAGGAACAATGTTTCTTCTATAAAAGCTAATTTTAGGTCTTGAAGAAAATCTACACAAGCATCTCATCAGTGATTTTTTTTTTAAAAGAACTTCATAAGGTAGCTCTTTTTGAGAATATTCCATTTTTATTGATCCCAAAGACATTTGTTTCTTCACTTTAGCTATCTTACAGAATATTTGTTCTTTAAAACTGGATTATTATTTGATTTTTTTTGGAACATGTATTACTAGGAAAACTGTTATATCTGGTTTTAAACTAACTTCCACATGATTCTTTCTAGTTTCCTCTCTATCTCTAATTAAAAACTGGCTCTAAACCAATGGCTGACACGTTAGTTAAAAATAGAGATACATGACAAATGTATGAGAATTTACTTTTTATATCCATGGGCTTCCAAATTATAATTGTGAATTTAGAATCTTGTTTATGATTAAAATATTTAAAACTGAATAATTTGAGGGGAAAATCATGTGATTGGCATTTTGTGTGTGTGTGAAGAAAATTCTAGAGTGAATGTTTTCCACAAGCAGCCAATAAGTTTCAGATGGTTTATAAGTAGCAGGAGATCCAAAGCTGAAATGGAATTTTCTGTGACAGCCTACAAATAACAGTTAACATATGCCTGTGTTATAGGCATAAGCAGGAGTCGTGTAAACTCAAGCAGGGAGTAAGAAGAGCTGTAAGTTAATGCATAAAAACCTTTTTGTTCAAAATTCTTAACACCAATGTTTGCTCAACTTTGCTCTTTACTTAAAGAGCAAAACCATCTAAAAAAAAAAGAGCAAATCCATTTCAACTATTTTTAAAGAAACTGTATTTAATATTGGGGAAATAAAACAAGTAGTGACTTTTCAAGTTACAGTTTACACCCATTAGAAATTTGATGTATTAAAAAATGCAAATAAAAATTAATGCTAGTAAAAATAAAGAAAAAAATACAGTCTTCAGTGATGTTAGAACAGTTAATAACTGACTCACACTTGCAGTTGGGAGTTTCATGTGGAAGTGTTTCTGGTTATATTATCTGCCATTCTTTGTCATGTTTCTTGACATTGTTAATAAGCTAAGTCACTCACTTAAAAGTTTAAAAAAATTTTTTTTGTTCTAACCTAGTATATTGTATCTCAATAAGTTCTTACAGTTGTGGTTTTACCAATTGTTATCAGAGCCTTGACCTTACTTTGATTTCAGCACCAGTGCGGTGGGAGGAACCAGGTGGGTGGACCAGGTCATCCTGCTAGCCCTGTGATCTGCCTACACATCTCTTGAGCGACAGCCATCTTACCTGGGCAATGATGGCAAGCATGCCCACCTCACCTATCTCACAGGGTTATAAGTCTGAAAGGAAATACAAAAAGGAGTTCTAGAAACAAGATGGTAGTAGTGATGGAGGTGTTAGAATTTCAACAGGAAATTCTGCTCCAAACAATAACCACAATCATAGGTTCTACCTAAATCTACTGCAGCTTCCTAAATTATCTTGCTATACCACTTGCTGGAGCATAGAAATCAGTGGCTTTGCTGCCATGAATTTTTGCATGTGTGTTTTTCTTTCTCCTTTTTTTTTTTAGACTGGATTATTTTAAAAGTCACCATCTCACTGGCAGGCATGAACAGAGCGGTATGTTAAAATACAAACCCTGTGGGGCTTTTTTTTGGTGTGTTTTGTGTTTTTTCCAGCACTTAACAATAATTAATAAAGTTAATTAGAATGGTGTAAGTATAGAATAATCAATATTAGCCAAATTCTATAAATAATAAAATGCAGGGTGTCAATTCTTCCGAGGAAACATAGTACTATTCCTTTAAGTGGTTCAAAAATAAATGCGTTGCAACTGAGGGTTGTTGGGGTGGGAGGGAGGAATAGGGTGGCTGGGTTATGGAAAAAAATTAATTTAAAAAGTATAAAAAAGAAATGCATTGCTTTAGAAATCGGCTCACCAATAAAAAATCAATTTAATCTATTATAAAATGGCATTCTGGAATATCTTTAAGTTTGGAATGGTGGCACTCATCCTGACTACCTTGAGGAAACATTCAATGTTGATCAGATTTTATAACTCTTTGATTTACATTTCTGAACTGTAAATCCTCAGATCTCTTAGAATCCTAATACTTCAGAAAGAATTCACATACCCCCAACTCCCAATTGTCTATTTCATTCAGCTGAAAGGAAGTGAAATTCTAAGAGACGAAATAATGGCCAGCACTTTCTGGAAGTAAATACAAGAAGCTGAAGTTAACATGTGTCTTGCTGTCATAAGGTCACTCTCTGGGCCCTTGTATACTCTGGATCCCTTTCAGACCTCATGGAGGTTAATTTTAGTTTTACAGAGAGGACAGAGAGAGGCAGAGTGGTATCTCTACAGAAAATGTCAAGGTTAAGCTTGTGACCATCTTACCTTTCTGATTTCCTGTGCATTACCAGAGGGAAGGAAGCACTGTTTGTCCGGGGAGAATCCTTTCTTGCATCTGCTTGCCTGGGTTTCGGGGTGTGTGTTGGGGGCAGCCCCAGGGACAGCGGCTGTGAGCTTCCTCGTCCCTCGGAGTGTCAGGGTCTGGTAGAAGAGACAGATTGCCACCACCAAGCCCACCAAGAAGGGCCGGGGACAAAATCGCCGGCGACAAGGGAGCACTGGACGACAGACCATGACCAGCTCAGCTTCACTTGGCCCCTGTCCACGTTGCCGAAAAAGTCATAGCAGCTATTTTTTGTCAGCATGAAAAAATACAGATCAGCCTCCTTTTTCTACAATTGAAATCAAGATCGCTCCATCCCCGCTGAAAAACTTTCCGAAGGGTTCATGCCAAAGAATCATAGGTCCCAAAAGTCTGAGACGGTGAAGAAGATCCCTTCCATGGATGACAGTGAAAAGTGACTGGCTGGGTTTAGGAAAAAAAAAAAAAAAAAAGCATCCAAATAATAGTAGTTGAATCTAACAACCTGAGCGTACCCCAGGCTGCCAGACTGTTGCTTCCGGTAATGCCTTATTTCCACAACATCCTTAAACTCACAGCAAAGACTTCACAGGGAAAAAAGAAAAGAGTAAATCTGGAGCCTGGATGCGGCACTGAAGAGCGCAGCAGACTAAAACCAGAAGTTCCTGTTGCCCCGCGGGATGCAGGCTGGCCCGCCTCAGCGGTTCCTCATGTGTCCTCCAGGGTTAGAGCAGTCCCGCTTTCAGTCTTTGGGTTTTCTTCGCTGCTTTCCCTCCCCTGGTTTTAAATTGCTACTGTCCCGTAAGCATTCTCGGCTTTTAGCGTAAAAAGGGAATGCCGGGTGTGAAGGGACACGGTGACTGGGAGGGTTCTGCTTGTATTTGTCTCATTCCGCTTCAAGTTCAAACGTCTATGTACTTACTCAGTTTTCATCCTTTTAGTCAGAAAAAAGAAAAAAAAAAAAGTTTCCACGGTCCCCTAACGGACTGCTGACCAAAAGCACTCGGAAGGAAACAGCCAGTCGTGTGACTCCGGTTCATTCCCCCCCCCACCCCCCCCGCCCCAGCCCACGCGGCCGCCCGGCCGCAGGCACACCGCCCCCCGCGCGCGGCGGCAATCGCGGCGGGGGAGCCGGGCCCGGGGAGCGCCGCCGCACCAGCCGGCGGGGCGGGGCGGGGCTACGGCAGGCGGCGCGGGGCTCCCGGGCCCCGCTCCCCCGAGAGAAATGGTGGGCTTCCCCAGCCTGGGAACCGCGCCTTACCCTGCCCTGGAAATGCGCCTACCTTCCCGGACTGCAGAATTTTAAGTACACATTTGATGTTTGACGCCCTGTGTCCTCTCTTTTCTTTAACACAGTATCGGAAAAACAAAAAAATAACCCTTCGTCAGATGATGACAAAGGTCGAGGATAAGATGAAAGCAAACTCCGTGCATGAACTGGAAGAGTCTTTACTCGAGGGAATAATGGTCACTCCTATGGGGGATAAAAGGGTCCCGAGTATTGCCTGGACCGCAGAACTTGGAATACTGAGTATGCCCCGGGGTAACTGGAAGTCATCTTTTTGTTTTGGTACCTAACTCCTATCCCTTATTGTTTCTTTATGAGGCTAATGACTAAGTCTTCCAAAGGCTAATTGCCTGATACTTTGCAGATAATTTTGCTCTGCTGAAAGGGATGCGCAGCGGGCTTTGTCCACAATTCAACACAACCTAACGCTATACACACCATCACAACGACGCTCCCATGGGCTTAGGGCAATTCTGCAAACCCCAGCTACTCTTGCTGAGTCAGCCGAGGGAAAGCCAACGCAGTCTGTCCAGGCCTGTTCACCTCTTTTTCCAGCGCTTGCGTTGTGAACCCTGGATACCCAGGGGTGGCTTATCATAGTAGTCGTTCTTCAAAAGCTCTGAACCTAAGTAGGTTTTCTAACCTGTTTCTAACGCAACCTCTTTCTCGTGGGTTGAAGTTCTTCTGTGAGCCTACACCCCTGAAATGATCCCTTCCGTCGGTCAGGCTCCAGTCTTTTGTATTTTGTGAGACGGAGCGCCCCCTAGGGGTGACCGGCTATTAAAGATCCAGAGAAAAGGGCATCTATTACTTGTAAGAAACTAGTTTAACAACTTTGTAGAACAGATTAAAGCTTTTTTTTTTTTTTAATTAAAGCTTTACAGAATAAGTATTCACAGGAAAGTTAGGTTTTTCCTAATTCTGCATGTATCCCTTCTGGTGTATTTAATGCTATTTGATTTATAGATTTAGAGTCCTCAATCTCATGACAAATGAAACAGTATATATATTTTAAAAAATGAAGTGGCACTTGACTTTTAGAAGCCAAGACAGTTTTAAGAGAAATGGCTAAACAATAATGTTGAAAGGTATAGTTTTGGTTTATGCAATGTGACTTGAGAGATATTAGGAATTATGCGATCTTTAAATTGCAAGTGTTCCAGTGTTGAGACTGAGTGAGATAAAGTTCTTTACTAAGAGAAAAGGAATGGATATGCATTTCTATTAAGGCAAAAAGTGTGAAAGATAGAGTTTGGGGAATCTGGAGAGTTATTTTTATATATCGTTAAATTGTTGAGTGCAATATCAAAAATATCAAAGCATAACTCAAAATGCTAAAATCAAAGTGCCTTTGGGGTGGGAAACATTAAAGGCAACAACAGGTAATTGTATAGCTAGACTTCAACAGGGATCAGAAAAAGGTGGACAAGTAATGTTTTAGAAATGATGCCAGTGGCTTGAAAAACCCAATTCCCTGTTTCAACCACCAAGTCTGATGATGTGGGAGAGGATGGCAATAGACACATACACACACACACATACATACATACATACATACAGACATACATACAGGATATCTGCTGAACTGAGAAGGAAAGTGAAAAGGTGAAGGGAAAGATGGAAAAGAAGATAGAGCAGGAAGTAACACCAAATAGCCCAAGGAGGTCACAGACAACATCGGATATTAGAGTTAATCCAGTCCAGGTAGCTGCACGGTGCTGCATCTTAACTGTCTTTAAACAAGTGATCTGTGGAATGAGGATACTTATGCCTTCTTGGAAGTGTTGTTGGCATGCCAGATGATATAAGGCACCCAAAAGTATGGAAAGCACCCAAGCATTCTGTGTACATGTGTTGGAAGAATGAATGCTGAATACATGTCTGTTATGTTTTTGATGCTGATGCCGAGCTCAGTCTAGAGTGGTGTCAGACACACAAACGGATAATTATCAACTACTGGACCTCCTGGAAGCCAGAAACCCAAAAGCAAATATGAGCACTTAGTATGTTCTCTTTCCTCTATTCTGTGAGATCGAGGTTGGTGGCAGATGCTGGTTTGGGAGAATGAGAGCAAGAGTGGGATGAGTGTGAGCAGTGGGTGGAGACAGATCGTGGGCATTCATGGCCCAGTTGTGATGGAAGGCTAAGTAGGGGCATGTGTTAGAGTCTGAAGGCGTCAGAACAGGGAACAATGAAGACAGAGTAATCTGCTCCAGTGAGGGGAGTGGGAGGAGACATGCAGTATGACTACGGACCTATGGGTTCTGGCAATGTTTCAGACTGTATGGGCATGTAATTTCATAAAGTACCCCTTCTGCTTGATCATTTTAGTATTCAAGGGTCTGGGAGAATAGAGTGACGGGCCTTTTAGAGTTCTATCATTTCAAGGGTAGACAAAACAGAACAATCTTCCTGGTCAAACCTCTCCAACACCAAATATACTCTTCCATCACATGAATGTTCCATTTTGGGTTTTGGGTATGGAGTGTGGGGTGAAGGGAGAGTGAATTTAGTGATTGTTGAAGAAGGCATTTTGAAAATGTATCCTAGTTTTCAAACTAGACTCAAGTTTCTAGATGAATCAACAGTCCAGATAGAACAAATCCTCTGAACTAGATGCTTTTCATTTTAAATTGTCCACTAGACCAGCATTTCTGAGCAGAGAATCACCTGGATATTCCACAGGATAACACCTGGCACTGCCTTTTTCAAATGGGACATAAGTCTCCAGCTCTCCATAGTTCTCAACTGGTCGCTTTATTTATTTTTCACAACTTTCTTTCTGTGTAAGCACTTTGAATTTGCATGCACTAGAACCAAGATGACTTTTATCATATTCTTTACTGTATCTTAGTGACTAGTATACTTGTATCTTTTTACAGTATAGACTTTGTGAGAGAAACTATTTTACTCATCACCCTATCTTTATAGCATCTAGTAGTGTCTCTGGCAAGTGACTTAAAAACTCCTATTTGTGGAGGTTTATACATGATAGATTTGAATATTTTCTGTACTATTTCCATTTTTTCCCACAGGAAATATTCACATCTTGGTAACAACAGCAACACAGCAGGGGCAATTTTGTCCCCTAGGAGACATGTAGCAATGTCTAAAGACATTCTTAGTTGTCACAACTTGCCGGCCGAGGGGGATGCTACTGATCTCTCGTATGTAGATGCCCATGAGGCCGCAAACATCCCACGAGGCACAGGGCAGCCCTGCATACAAAAGCAGCATCTGGTACAAAATGTCAATAACACTGAGGTCAGAAAACTGAAATTTAATCAAAGAAAAGTTATTGCATAGTTTTTGTATGTGGCTGCCTGTCTGTTACTTAAGTTAGAATAGTGTGTACCTGTGCAGCTTGTGGCACATTGGGATTTTAACCACTTCCCGAATGTGTAATTACACCACACCTTCAAATAAATGCAACTTTGCCCATGTAATTTCCTTTAAGGCTCTCAGATTTGCTTTTAAGATTTGCATCCTCTTAAAAGACTATTCATATATGGAGATATATGTATACATATATATGTACATAACCATACTAATGCACACAGTCTAAGGGAAGAAAGGAAGGGAGGGACGAAGGGAGGAGGGTAGAGGGAAGGAAGTAGGAAAGGAAGGAGAAGGAATGGGAGAGAGAGAGAAAAAGAAAAGGGAAAGAGAGGGAGGGAGGGAGAGAGAGAAGAGGAGAGAGGAAGGAAAGAGAGAAGAAAGAAGAAGGAAGTATCACTTCAATCAGTGAGCACACAGGTGGACTGACAAACATTCAATCCAATGAATTACACTATTTGTTTTACTTTTTCTAGGGCACATATTTATACCTTGGAGTGGAGCCAGAATTTGTTTTAATGTATCATTCTATAAAACATGAACATAGTATCAAATTATGTTATTTAAATTAGAAGTCTCGTATCTTCTCTGTAAACCTGAGGAAATCATAATACGTTGAAAAAATTGTTACAAGATAGCCACATAATTTAGTTTCTTTTTAAAATGTAATTATAATTCAATCATCTGTTTGTATTTTCATAAAGTGAAACGCATTTTGAAATTTTTACAGCATCAAATTTACAACCTAAAAGACTGATGTTTTTTGATAGGGGATGGAAGGGAGGGAGGTTTTATCTTATGGGCTCCAAGGAAGGCTGGTAATCATTTAGCTAATCTGGTTGAGTAAGAAGGACACATTCTTTGTTACAGTATGGCTCTTTGGTCACATATATACCACTTAAATTCAAAAGATTACTCTTATATATCTAAACCATATGATCTCTAATATATAAGCTTATATTTTTGTTGTTGTTTTTAACAGATAACTGGACTCTTTTTCAAACATTTATAAATGATAAGCAGTGGTAAAGTGAAAACATCCTTTGGCACATTTGCGAAACCCATTTAAGAAAACAGTCACTTGCCATATTAAAGATAAATACATAAGTGCTTCAAGGATACGGACAAAATTTTTCAAAGTTCTAATGCGAAATACTGGGGAGAGGTAATACTAAAACTTTATGCTAGCTAGTTATAATGTGTTATAATATTTGTAAAATATTAGCAAAATTATAAACAGCTAACTCATATTTATATTGAGGGTTATTCCAAAGTATTTCTGGCTGGCCTCCTATATTACATTTAACCTAGGCATCCATCTATCTATCTATCTATCTATCTATCTATCTATCTATTTATTTAAAAGATTTTTATTTATTTGACAGAGGGAAACACAGCCAGAGAGGGAACACAAGCAGCGGAAGTGAGAGAGGGTGAAGCAGGCTTCCCGCTAAGCAGGGAGCCCGATGTGGGGCTCGATCCCGGGTCTCCAGGATCATGACCTGAGCCGAAGGCAGTCGCTTAACCAACTGAGCCACCCAGGTGCCCCATAGGCAGCTTTTTAAAGTAAACTTAGTACCTATTACAACTGTTCTTATTTAAATATATTAGCATGGAGGGTCCCTCTACTGTATTAGATTCTACAATACAAAAAAAAAATTAAATATGACCACTGTTTTTCCTTACAACTGACGTGAATGCTTTAAACTAGCTCACCATTAAAGACTAGCAGTTACACACTTTCCTAAGAAAAACTATTCTTATTCATTAACATAGGTAAGCAGAAATGGGGAATGGGAATAAGCAACACACACACAAGTGTATACATTCCCTACCCTCATTTCCCACATTGGCTTCTGAGTTTCTTATAAGCAGGGGAGAAATGAATGACTATAATATTCTTTAATGGTCTCTTCTGCCAGTAGTAAAGAAAGTAAAACGTGGCACTGGATTAACCAAAACCTGGATTATATGGCTGTGAAGAATTTATTAAGGAATTTCTAAACTTTTTACAAATATACCTTTTAATAATGCCTAATAATTTATTAAATACTGACTTATAAAGTACATATACTTACTACTTTAAGATGGAAATGGCCAGAAAGGGGTATACATCTTCTTTATGTCAAACTTCAATAAAAAAACAAAACAATTCTGAAGTCAGTTCATGTTTATATCACTTTAAACTTTATTTATAGCAGAATCAAATCATGAATATTAAGATCTTGGATCAGAAATTACAGTTTGGGTAATGTAGATTTATCATCTAAATAAGGAAAACAAAAAATCTTCACTAGCAATTCTAATTCATAGTTTCAAAAACTAGGAGAAAAGATTCATCTTAAATTTAGAATTTTTTTTTTTGCAATTTCCAAGTTAAAGACTAGTTGTGTCATCTCTACATTAAAATAAGAAAAGTGCTATAGTTTCATTAAGCTGTAAAAATGATCAGAATGTATTTCGTCAACAATATATAAATGCCACCACTACTCTCATTAACAAGTAATTCTATGACACAGTGTGAGATGCTTTGTTTAGACTCTTGCGCAGGTTTCTGGCTTTATTCGCTGAATTTCCGTCTTCCTACTAGACCGCCACTCATTCCAGAATACTTGTTAAGTTACCCAAGTGTACGTGGCCCTTGAACATTCTCTTGCCTTGAAAAACCTTCCCTACTTCGTGTGTCTTTAGGAATCAGTTCAAAGGAAAACCCCTCTGTGAAGTCTCACAGTGTCCTCGCAGTGCTGTGTGCCTCCACCCATCACAGCACCCTTACCACAATTACTACGTACCACAATTAATTGTTAACATCCTTGTCCTTCCCAGACCCACATCCAAATACCTTCCTCCGTGTGTTCTCAACATCTAGGTGCTCAATGTTTGTAAAATTACAAAAATAAATGTTTCTGAGATACTCGCTTTCTCTTAAAACCCATCCGTTAAAGATTTCTTTTAAAAATATGAGTTGAAGGAAAACACTGCAATGTCTACATAGACTAGCTCACCTCTCGCAACCCAAGTGTATCAGATATTTGTTTTTCTAAGATTAATATAATTAATTAGGTCAACAAGCCTATTTCTAAGATCGAAAGACAAAGGGCACTAACACTGCACAAACCAAATACAGTTAAAAATCTCAAGTATGTAGAATCTGCTTTAAAGGAGAAAAGAACAAGTAAATGGACGGCCCTTAAAAAGAATGATCGTATGTTTATCAAACACTCAGCTTCATTTAGGCATTTAATTAAGCCATTTATTGCTTCAAATGTGTCACCATGAACATTTTAATGTACACTCCACAGCAGTAAGGCCTCAATTTTCACCACCTATAAATTGTGAACCCACATTTGGACTTTTTTTGTGTCATCAATTGTTACATGTGTTTTACAGAACAAAGATTTTGAATCCGTATTTTATAATAGCAAAAATGCTTATTCCACCCCTTGGTATAAATATGCATCAAGGAATATTAATAGTTGGCCACACTTTTTTTTTTTTCAGGAGGTAGTTCCATATTTGGCCCATTTTATATATATATATTTATATATGGTATCTCAGATACTAACAGGTTCCACCAATTACTAAATAAGTGAATGAAATTTTGGTTTGCTTCTTTAGGGAGGCTTTTGAGGTTAAATTTTGTCAAAGTGTTTTCAAGTGATTTGGTAAGCAGTGGAATTCACACACGGAAAGGGGCTGTAGCAGCTGGAAATAAGGATGTTCCTGACTCAGACAAGGAACTTTCTCTTAAAATAAGGCTGTACATAAGGCTTTTTCCTTTGACCAATTCTTAGAAAATGAATGAATTTGGAAAAGTCATTATATATAATTAGAAGATTAAACAATACCACAGAGTATCTCTAGGCAACATGCTAATAAGCTAACTGAATGCTACGTTATATATTATTTCTTAAAGTTTTATAAAATCTCCATGAAGATACTGAGTATTATGGAATCATGATACTCATGATACTGTGAAATTGTGATACCCACAAACGAATCAACTTTGTTTTATGGGCTGTCCAGCTATAAAATCAGTCTGCAACAGCTCAGAATTGAGGATTTGTGAAGCTAAGAGACCTCTGAAATCCCCTATCTATACCCTTCGGGTAGCATTGCATAGATTTTATAGTCTTCTGAATAAATTCTAAGAGGCTCATAAGTGGTTTTGATTAAAGCAGAAATCTAATGGACCCAGGACAACATAAAAGAAATGATGTAAAAGGTATTTCTAAAGTTTTAAAGATTTTTCTACCAACCTGACTTGATAGTATACCTGAAATAAAACCTCCACTATGCAAAATTTATAATTTAAATAGCACCTATAGAATAAAAACCCAAGGAGTGCTTTACACACATCCTGCAGCCAGCCTCACCCTGGTTTAATAAGGCCCAGAGTGATTCAAAATTTGAATTAACTGTCATACCAGTATGTGGTAGTAAGCAAAATAGAACTGAATTTTAAGCTCCAGTCCAGGAGGTCTCTTTATTTAAATTGGCCATACTGCCTCAAGTCAAAACATCTATTACCATTATTTTCATCTTTTCTATCATAATTAGACTTCATATCTCTTAGACTGAAGGAAAAGCCAGAGAGATGTTCTAGAAAAATACATTTGCATCTCAAATTTACATTAAAAATGTCTTTCCCTTATTTTCACGTCATGAATTCCAAGCACTCTTAAAGAAATCACAGATTACACAGCATTCTGTGTCCTGGGCCTCTGTCCTTTTTAGATTATGAAAACTGGAAGTTAACTGGAATTAAGAAATTTTCCTTATTAAGTGTGTAAATTATAAATACAAGTAATTTTTTAAAAACTTTATTTTAACACCTAATACAATTCCAATTTTAAGGATTACTTGCACAAAAAAATAAACACATTTGGTATAAAAATGTATCACTTTAACACCCTTTCCCCTTCGGCCCCTCCCCCTCCCCCCATAAACTGCACTCTATCTGGATGCAGAAACATATAAAGACTAATGGCACAGATTCGTTTTTACCTACAGGAGTTTCTGTTTATGTACCCAGGTACTCTAGAGGACACCAGCCCACTTTATCACATGAACCATTTCCTTCAGCCCGCTGAATTTAGTTTCACAAAGAAACAAAGCTTATTATAAAGGCATTTGAAAAACCATTATCTTAAATTCTTTTTAGAAGCACTGACTTTTTTTTTTTTTTTGCAACCATTTATATACAGTGTTACATAACAGCTCTGGAGTACAGTACATGCAGCAGAACATACCTGTTTAATATAAAATACTTTTCTTAAAATCTTCATCGTTGGAATTCTCTGAAGTCTAAATTATAGAATGCCCATTACTCTGAGAAAATGGTTGAAGAGTACAAATGTCTGCATATGTTGGCCACTGAAATAATCCAAGGCTAACTGGAATAATATTCATAGCACACCAGGAGTGCATAAATAATTTACTTACATTATTAAAATACAACCCATAAAATTCAAGTTCAAGATCTTACAGGATTGTCTATATAAATCCTTGAAGTGGTTGCCTGGAAATGCACTGCATCTTCTTTCTCTTTTCTTCTTTTTTCAAGTCCTATATAAAATGTTTAGTTGAAGTTTTTTTTCTTCCTCAAATGAAACGACCACCTTTATTTGTGCCGACTGCCTCTTCTCTTCATGGCAGCAGTGCACTGTGGACAGTACCATTTTCCTTTTGGTGCTTCTGTCAACCCAACACATCCATAATGGAACCATTCTATTGGGCACTGGAAAGCAAAATGGCAGAGAAATAGTTTTTAATACCTCCAATGATTACAGAGTATACTATGTCCAACAGACTGAATATTAACAATAAGATTCACAGAAACAGAACTTTTAGATCTAGGAGCTGATTTACAGATTACTGAATTCAACTGTTTGGTTTCAGAGATAAGGAAATGGATGCACAGAAAAAGTATGCATCTCTGTTAACTCGGAGGCTCATGTCACCTATTTCCATAATCCCAAGTAATGAACACAATCCACTAATTCTCATTAAGCCAGAGAGTAAGTTGATACTAACTTCCAAGGACAAGAAGTGAGATGGGTCTCTCACAAAGAAGGTAAATATATTTTATAGATTTTATTTACTATTCAGCCTTATTCACTCCCTCATAAAGTAGAATAAGCTAGCTGCAATGAGAAACATAAAGAGATACTGTGGATTTCCTCTCTGGGTAGACCTATTCCTAGATATGTGCAGCGAAAAGGGATCCTACTCTGTAATGTATTAAGCAATTCTATACTTCCACAAAAAATCTTAGCACTCAGAAAAGCACAAGTGGGAACGAGAAGGATCAGGTTATTCACAGAAATGCATCATTTTCACTAACTGCCCCAGGAAGTTACAGTGAGTGTTCTTGGAATGACTGGGCAATATTGCTACACAATAATCACAAGTAGCCCACAGGTAATTCTAAAGGGGGAAGTAGAAGGACAGTCTTTCTGTATCTATGTGAACATGTTGTTGGTACCCTGCCAGGTCAGGAGAGCACAAACTTTAATGTACCAAGCCAACCCTGCTCAATCTTCAGATTATTTAAAAAATTTTTTTAAAAAAGATTTTTATTTATCTATTTGCTAGAGAGAGACACAGAGAGAGAGGGAGCAGAAGCAGGAGGAGTGGGAGAGGGAGAGGCAGGCTTCCTGCTGAGCAGGGAGCCCGATGCGCGGCTTGATCCCAGGACTCTCGGATCATGACCTGGGCCAAGGCAGACACTTAACAAATGAGCCACCTAGGCGCCCCTTACGATTCTGACATTATGGATTCTAACTTCTTTAGAATTCTTACTTCTTTAGAAGGTTGTTACCCCTCTGCAGGAACAGATGAACAAAGGGGGCTAGAAGTTTGAGAAAATGAGGAGGGAGTGAAATTACTAGAAAAAATATTCTCAGCATCCAATAAAAATGTATCTCTAACCAAAATTAAGTTTCCTAAAAAAAAAAAAAGGGAATTTTCTTTTTCTTTCAAACCTTCTTTACTTTTTATATAAGAACTGGCTCTTACCAAGAGACAGATGCAGAGTACAATAAGATACACCACACTGCTAGGAGGAAAATAACCTCACATTACACCACCTCCCTAACCCCCATTAATTGCAGGCTTCCTGACAGAATGTACTGTTTTAAAGCTCCAGTTGTTCACTGTGATAAGTGAACTGGATTCTAGTAAACACAGAATCATTTAGCAAAGGAGATGAAGGATGTTTCTAATTTTCATAGAACATATTACCTTTTGAGATTTATAATCTGCACATGAAACCATAAAACCAGCTTTAAAAGAGTTAAATTGGGACACATGAAGGGACACTACCCTGTTTTGGAGAGATATATTCTAGCATTAATATAATGTAATTAACATAACTGCAGAACTGTTTTCTTAAACTGAGACACCCCATAAATAAGAAAAATGTTCAAGTAATAATAATCTGTGTTTTTTTTTTCATTCCTAAATAGGAAAATTTAATACTTACATCTTGGTTATCACAGCCCACCATCTCGCCATAGGATACCTAGAAAATTAAAAGTATTTTTTATTAGACTATACAATAAGCATCTAAATCCAAATTGTTGATGATACTGTTAGAAAACAGAGGGGAATATACAACTGCATTAAGAAATAGGGTATATAGTTTTTTAGTGAAGAGTTTATAAGATTTATAGCTTTTTACTAAAAGATAATTTTGGGCAGGGACACAGAGGGAAACACAGAAATTATGTGCTCTCTGAAAATCTGAAAGAACCTTAACAAACTACGTTTGTAGGTAGTTTTCTTTTGTAAAGATTTAAGTTTCTTTATTGGTTACTTATTTACTTAAGGTTTTACTTTTCTTGGGTCATGTTATATCATTTATATTTTTGTAGTCAATAGTTGAAACTTCTAAATTTATTACCAATTTATTATCTGCCCTTTTTCATTTTTCTTTCTGTTGTTCATCACCAGCACTTTATAATGCAACTTCCTAATTCTTGAATTAATTTAAGTTTTCAATGGACAGAGAAATGTTTTAGACAGGGTTACAACTAGATGGTATACTATCTGATTCTCAGCATGAGTGAGCATATCTATATATGGTTCCACATATACGAACAACTCTGGTTAACAATTTTGGGGGGGGCACTCAGATTTTTCCTGCAAAGTTCTACAGATATATTTATTTCATCAACTAGTTTTTAGTGTTACAGATGGGAAATCTAGGGTGAATCTGTCTTTGTTCTTTTTAAGGTAATCTATTTTTACTGCCAGGATCTGTACAGAATTTTCTTAATAACTGAAATTAAAAAATGCTTGTCAGGTGACAGGAGAAAACCGAATAAATTCTTAAATGGCAAATTCTCAAAAATTAGATTGCCAACTTACACCATTAAATACAATAAATTGCAGATGAATTAAAAAATTTTTTTCCAGATGGACTAAAGATTTAAAAGTAAAGAAACTGAAATACATCAAGAACTAAACAAAGCCAACTGCAAATGAGAAAAGAATGCAAGAGGCATTTATACAGGGAAAAGGCAAGGAGATCTTCTTAATAAGCATATAACCCACAGCTGACTTCATAAAGAAAAAGACTGACAGTCACTACTCCATAAAACTGGAATGTCAGAATTAAAAACAAAACAAAACAAAAACCTAAACCAAGCAAAGTATTTATAATGTACATGACAAAAATGACAGAAAAATCAGTGAACACCAATGAGTTAATTCATAAAAGAAGAAATAAAAAAGCCAAAAAAGGGTTCTATTTTACTACTAAGGTAAACTGAAATCACTGTGTGATATAAAACTATCAAACTGGTATAGGGTTTCCAAGACAAAATAGTATCCAGAGTTTGACAGGATTTAGGAAACAGGCATGCTCATCAGATTTTGGTAATGAACTTCAGAAGCTATTTTGGTAGTCTGCAACAAATATTTTAACTTAATTTTATTTCTGAAAGACCTTAGAAAGTAGATGTATAAAATGGGTTACATAAAAAAATACCTACCATAATGTTACTTGTAATCTCAAAAAAATTAAAACCACTAAAAAACACCTATAGCTATATACTGGATTAAAAAGTTAAGAGTATAACACATAACTGAGAAAATTTAAAAAAATTACTTTAATAGAAATGAGATTCAGTACACAAGATTTTATGAAAAAGTATTACATAAAGAATATATTGTTGGGGCGCCTGGGTGGCTCAGTTGGTTGAGAGGCTGCCTTCGGCTCAGGTCATGATCCTGGAGACCCGGGATCGAGTCCCACATCGGGCTCCCTGCTTGGCAGGAAGCCTGCTTCTCCCTCTCTCACTCCCCCTGCTTGTATTCCCCTCTGTCAAATAAATAAAATCTTTAAAAAAAAAAAAAGAAAAAAAAAAGAAAAAAAAAAGAAAAAAGAATATATTGTGACCCAACTGGTCAAATTCATACATACATACACATACAAACACACACATGCACATCTGTGTGTCCATACATGTAAGGGATTGAATGTTTGTGCCTCTCCCTCAAACTCCTGGGTTGCAGCCCTGTCCCCCACTACGACTGTATTTGGAGACAGGGTCTGAGAGACGATAAAGGCTAAATGAGCTCATATGGGTAGAATCTTAATCCAATAGGGTTGGTGCCTTTATAAGAAGAGACACCAGAGCTCTCTCCGCCATGGGAGGATATAGCAGGCAGGGGCCCTCTGCCAGCACAGCCAGCAAGGAAGAAAGTCCTCACCAGGAATGGAATCAGTCAGTACCTTCATATTGGACTACCTAGCCTCCAGTGAAAAAATGGTTCTGCTGTTTAAACCACTCAGTCTGTGGTACTTTGTCATGGCAGCCTGAGCAGACTCAGACACCATGCATGTGGGGTACACAGTACTGATAAATCAAAATGTCTAATTATAGGTTATATCCGAGGGCTGAGTTCATGGGTAACTTACACATTCCTTTATACTCTTTGTATTTATAGCAAATGTGATTTTGTAAGAAGCAGAAGAAAATTACAGAAGAAAGCAAAAGTATTTTAACTGGAAAAAAAAGAGCACTTTAAAAAATGAAAAAGCTCTTTGTTTTCCATTTTATTCAGATTATGCTTATGTAAGACGTATCAGACTTTTACCTGATTGCAAATGCAATATCGTGGTTCATTTGGGTCATAAGTCCAATCAACCTGACTGTTTGAATCAGACTCTGGTACTACTGTTGTTTGTTGAGAGATTTCTTGTACGACGGTTGATGAAGAAGAACATGATGACAAGGAAGAGGAGGAGGAGGAAGATGATGACTGCTGACTTGAAGATTTGTTGTTGTTTCTGAACAACAAAAACAAACAAACAAACAAAAACCAGTATCAGTTTTATTTGCTCAGCGTCCATAAGAAGTTATGGGAGAAGAACTCCTAAACGAGTGGTATGAAATAAAATGACATTAAACATGTAAATTAACTTTTTAAAAAAGATTTTATTTATTTATTTGGCAAAGAGAAACACAGCTAGAGAGGGCATACAAGCAGGGGGAGTGAGAGAGGGAGAAGCAGGCTTCCCGCCGAGCAGGGAGCGCAATGCGGGGCTCAATTCCAGGACCCTGGCATCATGACCTGAGCCGAAGGCAGACACTTAACAACTGAGCCACTCAGACGTCCTATAAATTAACTTTTAATGTGAAGTTAAACTAACCTGATAAACAGATTTAAAAGCATAATTGTTAAGAGCAAAAAAAGCAACATTTTTCATAACAGTTCATTTTTGTTTGAGATTTTCTATGTGTTTGTTTTCTGAAGAATAAAGATATTCAAAAAAGTTCTCTCAAACTGTTTTTACAATAATTTTTTAATCTGCTACTACTTAACACTGACTTCAATTACAGGTAATAGTTTTAAGAATAACTATTAGTATGGCCACCTTGTAGACATTCTTTGTATTTTTAAGCAACCTGAATACTCTTCGTCAAAATCTAAAATACAAATACACAAAAACAATTGATAAAAATGATCATGACCATTAATCGACATGTGAATACTTACCTGTATAGGACAGGAAAGAGTGTTAAAATTCACAATTTACCAATATTTATGTGTTAATTAAATTTTAAAAATAGAGAAACTTATTATCAGCAGTTATAATAAATTTGGGTCATTAAGAGGAATTACTTTTTAAGATACCTAGCATTTCCACAGTAATTTTACACTGACTGTTCCTTTATTAGATATTTACTCACAGGAAATACAATACATTTAAAAATAAATTACGATGCCTAGGTGGCTCAGAGGGTTAAGCCTCTGCCTTAGGCTCAGGTCATGATCTCAGGGTCCTGGGATCGAGCCCCACATTGGGCTCTCTGCTCGGTGGGGAGCCTGCTTCCCCCTCTTTCTCTGCCTACTTCTCTACTTGTGATCTCTCTCTCTGTGTCAAATAAAGAAATAAGATCTTTAAAAATAAATAAATGAATAAGTAAATAAATGATGCAATTACTGGGTAATTTATCCTTCTGGCCTATCATTTGAACTTTTATTATGTCTGAATATCTTGCGAATGCAGATACCTGGGATAGATTGTGCCAGACTCTGTTAAACTTTCATATTTAAGATTCAGAAAATCATCCTAAGAGTCTCATATACAAAATCTACGGATAGCTTCATAATTTCAACTTTGGGGCCTAAGACCAAGAATTAAGACAATTTACTTTTAATAAAAATGAAGAATTTTATTTAAAAAAATTCCCAGGATAAAATTTGTACTTTATGCATTAATTTACATTGAAACACATGACAAAGTAAGGGATAATAAAAAAAAAAGTTTCATAAAATGGCTTATCCTAATGAACAAAACAAAATAAACAGAAGTTACTTCTACACAATTAAAGACTCTAGAAAAAGTAAAGACTTTAAAACCTCTTATTTTTTTTATTTTTTTAAAGATTTTATTTATTTATTTGACAGAGAGAATCACAGCCAGAGAGGGAACACAAGCAAGGGGAGTGAGAGAGGGAGAAGCAGGCTTCCCGCCGAGCAGGGAGCCTGATGCGGGGATCAATCCAGAGTCTCTGGGATCATGACCTGAGCTGAAGGCAGTCGTCCAACTAACTGAGCCACCCAGGCGCCCCGAGACTTTAAAACCTTTTAAAGACTTTATTCCTCCAACTTGCGGCAGTGTGAATGAAAATCTCATGTCTTCCTGCCTCCCCAAAGTTGATCCTGATCCATTATACCTACCTTTGTTTCACATATCCAAGCCCGGCTGGATGCCAAGGACACCGCATACTTCCTAAAGCTACAGGACATACTTAGTAAAGGTACAGGGCTACTGTAACAATGCAACTTACTTGCTCTTTCTCCCACTCCGTGAATCAGCTGCTGATGAACTGGCATTCTGTGTTAATGTAGTCATGAGTGCTGAAGATGATGAATAGCCAGCTGTTTCTCTGGGCATTGAAAATTCTTTTCCCAGCTGAAAGTCATTATTCTTAAAAGCTTCGTAACTGGCTTTTAGACTTGATGTTCTTCGTCCCTCTTTCATCTTAAACAGACATGCACTGATAATATTAATACACATATATATGCAGATTTTCTTTTTCAGTTCCACTTGTTATAGTATTATGTAGGTTTATCCAATACTACTTTGTTTAAACCACTATTTTTACCAATATCATTTAAGCTATTTTATGTAAAGATTTAAAATCAGTTTTGACACAGTTAGGAGGGAGCTATAGTATTGGTAACTTAATTTGGCATACAAACTGTCGAGCAGTGAACAAATGTAAGGCGGTGTGAGTTGTGAGGCTGTGGAGGAACCCTGGCACCGGGAGGGAGGACCAAGGACTGTCCTCGCAGGTGCCGCGGCTCCCAGTCAACAACACACACATCATGAGCCATTGCGGGGTGAAGGGCTCAGTGTGAGCTGTCACCAATCTGTTTGTTACTTTTCATGATCAATCAGGTAAATCAATGCACATAAATTTCATCAAATATAATGTCAATACCATAAAACCATGATTTAAAAATGAAACTATACAGTGTAAGTGAACGCCTTCTGTTCACATCTACTCGTTTCTATTAGAGTTTGCCAATGATTCAGACAAAATGTACCTGCTACTTCCAAACCTCTTCCTTTTTACCTGAGCTGTGGCTTGCACTGCTTGAGCTGCGGCCATGGTAATCGCCCCTGCACCAGTTCCTGAAGATAAGGAGCCGATATTGTAGGATGCCAGAGGTTGGGAGGAATTCACATTGTAAGCGTTATTGGAAGAGGCTGTAGAGTTATTATTTCGACACCCTATGTAGAATTAAAGAAGAAATAAAAATGGTTGGAGAGAACCTAACGTTAATGAGCTTAAAATACGTTACTTCCCAGAACAGATATAATCATTAAATTTAACATTTTCATGCCACTATAAAATTTTCTATGTCCTATTTTTTCTTTTTCTTCTTTCCCCATCTGTGGATGTTAACCAAGTAAAAAAAAAATCTGTATGATTTGTTAATCCTGAATGCTTTCCTTTCCCCTTACTTTAACACAAACAAAAAGCAAACATTCCTATTTAAAATACGGAACTTACCTAGTGTATTTTCCTTAGAGGCATCTGATGTAAGCGTAGATAGAAGAGCTTCGGATTTAAACTTCTTTTCAGGAATATGATCTGTTGTTGTATGGTGAGAGGTCGGATTATATTTCCTTTCTGAACATAAATACAGAATTTGTGTGTTTTTAAACTAGCAGACTATGGACAAGACATAATACTTTCATTTAGCTATAAACAAGTACGTTATGTTCTGAGTTCTTCATGGAATACTGAATAATATGTTTTCTTGAAGGACAGGACAAGCAGAACTCTCTGTGTCACCTATTTTGTTAAGAGTAGCCTTCCTGGACATTAAAAAAAAACAAACCACTTCAGTAGCAAAGTACTGCAGATAACCCACGATACACCATGACTTCTCATATAACATGAAAGGAATTTTATTTTCAAAACATTATCTACAATTTGAATAGTTTTCAACAGACCCTCCTCTCATATCAAGCGAATCTGTCATACATTACAATGATATAGTCTTCTAGCAGGCCAACATCCAACCAACCACTCATTTACTTACAAATACACCAACCATTTGAGGCCTTCTTAATATGCCAAATAGTAGGCTAAGCACTGGAGAAGCAAGGAGGATAAAAAAAAAAAACACAAAGAACCACCACCATGTAGTTTATCATTTGATTTGGGTTATAACACTCTCTAGAGAGAATCAGGTGTCTGTATGTAGGAAGTATATGCTGCTATTAATTCCGTACATTTGTCCTCAATGTACTCCAGGAAAAGCAAATGCTCTACTCCCAAATCAAATGCACTTTTCCCAAATGATGAAGGTAAGTCTACCAGGAACTGTAAGGAAAAAGGAGATCTCACAAAATAAAGGGAAGGATTTCTTTTTTCTCAATTGGTTGTATGAAGCTAATTAAAAAGAATATTCAGGCAATCTAATGAGTTTTTAATTGTATTGAAAATTTTAGCTGCCGTAATCCAAACTTACTTTCCACTGGAGTATGTGAATGAGCATGATGATTGTTCACTGGCTGTGAAGGAGTATCTAATTCCAAAGATCCTAAAAAACAAAGGCACAGAGATACAGCTCTATTCAAGGTCAAGCAGAACTTTACAGGTCAATCAACTATAGGCACTCTGTACCCTCACCTAGCAGAGGACTGGCAAGCCCTGATGCATATGCCTATTATCATTTTAGTCAAACATGTTAGAAAGTAATCATCGCCAATTTCACCCTGACCAATTTCATCCTCTTTCTAAATACTATGTAATCCACCTCTTACTATTCACCTTAAGTGCAAAACAGCTCAAGGCATGTTAATGTCTAATTGGGGAATTCAGGACAGCGGGTGCCACACAAGTAGATGAATGGATATTATAACTCTATTACCAATAAGATCTGAAAAACTTAAACTAGTTACACTGGGTTGAAGACCTTTTTCTATGCGAGATCCCAAAGTATCAGGTGATGGGATATCACATATGAAAGAAAATTCTTTGATTGTTAAAATAACATATGATAGTAAAGACTTCCTAAAAGAAGTTAGATACAGAATACTGCCAAGCATTAAAATACTTTTAAGAAGTTTTCTGGGTTTATCTTGATCCCTTGAGATGAAATTATGGCAGGGCACAGGGTGGAGATTTCATAACTCAATTTCATTTAGTTTTGTGTGTCTGTGTCCTTAAAGAGGATGCTTCATTAACCTTCCTGCAGTATTGAATAGGCATGAATTGTTATTCACAGCTATTATTAGCATTTCAAAAAACAACTAGAGCAGCCATAGAACATTTTATTTTATTTCAAAATACTTATTATTCTCATATTGGGTCTCCTTGGAATAAAGGTATCACAAATAAATTAGATGATCCTTTGAAGTGCTAGATCTACTTTTGAATACAAAAATGTAACTATGGATACCAAGATGGATTCATGTTCCCCTACCCTAGGGAGCGTGTATCTCTAACACTGGTAAAGATACTTTTCAGTGTGTAGAAACAGGTACATGCTCTTGCTGAAGAAATGCATCAAGGAAAAAAAAAGAATAAAGGTCAATTTTACAGGAGATCAAGTAGAACCTTTCAAGGAAATATTTAAATGGTTTCTTACTGATAAGAAAATATTTACTTCTTTGAGAAAAAGAGGAAATGCTTTGGAATCAACTAAAATCTTACTAACAGTTGAGGAAAAGCCCTGAGGCAGTTCCCAGGAAGAAAAAATAATAGCCTTCCTCAGAGTTTAAGTGTATCTGCAGGTAGGGCAAAGTTTTTATACATTTAATGACAGATGGTTAATTGTTTCTAGATGGTTATATTTCTTTAAATCTTTATTCTCAGCGCTCATCTTACTAACATATATGCATATTAAAAAATGTAATAACATCATATGTGATTTTAATAAAGAGTGAGTGTATAATATCCTGTATCATCTCTCTCCGTATCCAACCCAAACAGTTCTGGCTGCTAGAGTCCACGCTGTCCATCCGGTTGCCACCATCCACAGAAACACACGATCTGAGAAGTCTCTGTGGGACAAGTGTCTCCTCGGTGATTTGCATATGGACTGTCCAACATTGATGGAAAACCGTAAATTTTACTTACGCCTCTCTAATATTTCTGTAATTCCAGCATTATCAGCTTCCAGCTCCATTTTAAACTTAGCCAGTTCCTGATCCAGCTTTCTCAAGTGTCGATCTACCTGTTTCAAAGAAGATCAAAGATAACCACCAAAATTTGGGACACTATTAAAGTGTCAGTGTAATGAGGAAACTAAATCTTTATTTCTTTTAGTGCATCTGCTTAGTATCCTTGAGCAAGTCAATTAACCTACACCTCAGTATTTTAATCTATGAAATTAGGGTGCTAGATGAGATAATCTCTCACGTCTCCCTTAATAAATTTGAAGGTTTAAGAAACCAGAATCGTAATTTGTTAGAAAACATTCAGAAGAAGTGAGATGTGAAACTAAACAAAACAGATACTTGGGACTTGTGGGGGTAGGAAGTGCAGGAGGGTTGGTAACTTTTTATAGTATACCCTGGGATTACTTTCAACCTAATCTCCTCCTATTTATAATAAGGCCATCCACCATAATGCCATACTTAATAACTGTTACTTAGAATGAAAATGAAAGATCCTTAGTCTATAAACAAAGAGGCTACTATATTCTCTACATACATTTCTCTAAGGCAGAAAAGTAAACCATTATAACTTGTAAACATTTATGTAAAGGGTTGAAACAAAGGAGTTTTTTAAGCCAGAAAACTCCATTCCCTAAAGAGCCTGGTTAAAATGGTTTTATTGTTAATACTACAGCCCTTGTGAAGGTGGCAAATTTTATTTTCTCATTCAACTAGAGATCTCTTGATTGATTTCAGAAAATTGTATGATACCTCTAACAACAAGTCTTAATTTCTTAAGATTAATATTAAATACTTTTCAATACTTTTTCAAATTTACCACTTTGAAGTAAAAAAAAGAAAACAAATTTTTTGAAAAATAGTTATATTATTAACATCTTTTTTAAAACTCTAGATTTAACTAATTAAGAGTAACTTTGTTACAAATATTGAAGTGTCTACAATACATCATGGAGGCCAAAAATCAAGTAAGAATGAAATAATGTGTACCTAAATTGAAGGAGATGGGGAGAAAAGTAGCAAAAGACAATTTTTGTGTGTTAGATGCCATAAAATGTGTTTGGTGCATTAGATGCTCTTCTATCTTTTCTAGCCCTTGCTCTAATCTCTTGACATAGGTTATTACTGTCTCCATCACATAAGTGAAGAAACTGAAGCTCAGAAGGGTTAAGTAACATGCCCAAAGGCAATAGCTAATGCATTATGGAAAAGGAATTTAACTCTGATCTATCTGTAATAAATTGCTCTTCACCATTTATACCTAATATTGCCCTCTGAACTTCCACATGTAGTAGCCAACTGTGTTTTAATTCAGAGTAATATAATTCAAATTGAAAAATAAGAATATTTTCTTGTTATTTATATTGTTTATATTAACAGCACCCAATGGGGTACCGGTTAGTGACTTTTGAATAAATTAAAACCCAATTTTCTGTCCATCCTCACACACAGGTTATTTTTCAGCATTTGGCAGAATCTATAATGACACTATTTAAAATCCTATAGGGACATGTATTATGGACAAATGCTCCTATTCAAAGAACATGCAGGTAATTGAGCATCCTTTATGGAACCTCCCTTCCAATTATAAAACGTGAACACAGACCTCAGTTATTCAAGAATATCTCTTACATTGTCAAAATTTAATCTCAAGGGAAGTCAGAAAAAGTACTCATATTTAAATTCCAAGACCACTTAATGCAATAAAAATATTCCACCACCTTTATTACCTACAATATTGAGATTTATGCTTGGCGTTGGGTTAAATGGAAAATATATGAAAAATGAGAGAGAATCCCTGCTTTCATAGGAATTACAATTTGACTGACAAATCAAGATTTATGTGAGCTTTTTAATATAATAAATGTTTTAAAATATATATACCCTAGATGTAGCAAATAAGCAATAGCTGAAAACGGATTTCTAGAAGCAGTACATAAAAAATTACATATATAATCTTGGGCTGTAGTAAACACAAAGGAGGTAAAAGAGTTACTGGGTGAAGAATGCACTGTTTTCAAACAGATGGAAAGAAAAAATTAGTAATTGAATGAACAGAGACAGGAAGACAAACAAGATTCTCAGAGAAAGAAAATAAGCAAAGTATGGTGTGGCCTGTAACAGTGACATACAGTATAGACAGGCAGAATGTTAGAATCTTGGTCGGGAGGATGGAGTCAGAGTGAGAAGAAGATGTCATGGACCCTCCCCTAACTCCTTTCCACCCCTGTGTTGCAGAACTGCTTCAGTGTATCAAAGATAGTACTGATAGGGGGATATTACACAGAAGAGTGTGGAAAATAATGATGGGATTTCCAATCTAGCAGCTCAGAAAAAGGAACAGAAGCCAAAGATCTAATAATTCTAAAAACAATTATGTATTTAAAATAAACTCAGAAAAGCCTAAACCACATTGTGTTAGGCAGCTTTGTTAAGATAGCTTCCAGTCACGCCTACCTCTTAGTAGGTAAAAAAGGATTATGAACTGATGAATATTAGAAGCAATTATTAGGCAATGAGAATTGTTTTTCTTAGAATCACCACTAATGTACTAAATCAAATTAGAAGTTAGAAAGCTGACCACAAGATTTAACTCAAACTATGAAGCAACAGGGTACTTCAACAGTATGAAACAGCCATAGCAAGAGCTCATCTGAACTTCACTGAAACCTGTAGAGTGCATCTCTTCTACTCCCATGATTCGGAAGGGGTAAAGCATCTCTTCTGGCAGATTACCGTAATGGCCCCACACGTATGAGGCAAAGCAAGAACCTAAACTACCCCACTCCTCTACACACACCTGACCTCATAAGAATGATTTATAGCAGTACAGAGGGTACTACTCCAATTGAGAGCGATTTTCCACTAACCGCAGATTTCCTAACACCAGGCTGATCACCACAGGGTCTAACTATTGATTTTCCCCCTCTTAGTACCAATAAATACCAGCCACAAAAGCTTCCTTATTCTACAGACCCAAATCATATCTCATAACCCCAAATATAACTGCTTTAATTTTAAATCAATGCTCTTTTTTCTGATCTCTTCAGAGCCAAAGGAAATTCTGTCAACATTATTAACATCTTGATGATAACAAAGATAAGTAAGTCACACTTGGCTCCTCTGCATAAAACAAACAAAAAAACTCATATTTTAACACTTTAGCATAGAGTTGTAATCCTTTATTCTTTCTTTTGACTCCTGGTCTCCAATATTTAAATTTTAAGATGTGTCACTGATGGACTCAAACTGAACTAAATATAGCTTTTCAAAAAATTTCTACATGATTTATGGCTTCCAATACCATCAAATTCTAAAATTTAAGTGTTTAGCTTGCCCTTTCAGAAAGAGCACAAGTTACTCTATAAAGTTCTAAGGTGAAATCCACGGCTCTTAAACAGAGATAAATTTCTAACTGTGAAAAGATGTGGTAATAGTGAATAAAGAAGGTAAACTGGAGAAGAAAAAGGAACCATGATGGCAAATTATTTCTTGGATAAGTCATGAAAATGATTCTTCACATTTCTGAATTGTATTTAAAATAGGTGACTATCTGATCCATCTTTAGGCCACATCAAATATTTGAGGCTTTCGCATATAAAACTACATCTAATCTTCCTAAAAGACAGTAAGGATAGGAGACAAGTCAAAAGGTCAAACTAATGTTTTTCTTTAATCAGAGTACCGGATGAAAAATTCTCAAACTTATAGGTAAAATGTATACCTGAAATATAATAATTTCAGGAATAGGCTAGGATATAAAAAAGAAGCAAGTTCACGGGTATTAAGCAGTGTAGGAGACTGCTAAAATCATTCCAGCATTAACTAAAAGCTCAAATTTTATCAGAGTATACATAAATTAACTTTATTAGGTATTGTAATCTAATACAGCCTGATGATAGTGACACCTGGCTGAGAAACACAAAGCAGTGTTTAATGACGAAGAGTATCAGGATTCTCGAAGGAAATTATTTTAATAGGACAGCTTTTTTGTTGTTGCTCTTTCCATTAAAATAACTACTGAAATAAATTTTCAGTTTGTTCTACTGAACCCCTAATTCCACCAATCTCTTCATTTGTGGATATGTATGCAGTCTGGTTTCTTTCCTTAATAAAAGAAGTAATCAGTACAATACTAGTCAATAGGTATAAAAAGTATACTACTGATTTAAAAGTATACAATACGATGAAATCCCATGCTATGTAAAACACTGAGAGGCAAAATCAAACATAATTATACACTAAATTACTGTACATTAAAATCTGCAAAAATAATACATGCTTACTTAAAATTACCACAACGATGCAATGTTTAAGTGAAGGCACAGAGACCTTTCCTCTAAGGTATATCTCACGCCTCTGTTTAAGGGGGCCTCATACTCCTTTTAGAGGAGGAAACACACTGCTTCCATGGGCTTAGAAGACCCAGCATGTGGTTGGCTCCTACGTGGCTCCTTCTCAGCACCACCTCCTCCTTCCATAACTATCCACCAACCACACTGGCCTCTTCTTATCTTCAACAGGCCAGGCATTCTTCCACCTCAGATGTGGCCCTTGCTCCATCATCTTCCTGTAATGTTCTTCCTGATGCTCTCTTCCCATGGCTGGCTCTTTCTCATTTTCCAGGTACCTCCTCAAACGTCACCTCCTGCGACTATGCCATTCCTGCTGACTACATTCTTAACAGCTTCCCTAGTAATTCTTTCTTTATCCTTCTCTCCACAGCGTTTGTTTCCTTCATAGCACTTAACAAATCTAAATGAATCTTTACTTAATAGTTTGCCTATATTCATTGCTTCCCTGTGTCATTAATGCCCACTTAGCACCAGTGGCTGCTCATAGCTGGAGCTCTAGAAATACTTGCTGAAAGAATGAAAGGTCTACTCTCCCACTAAGAAGACGTATATCAATAGAAGTATTACTGGCTATTGGATAAACAATTGATGATTAAAAATTACTGTAGCTACACATTTACATTGTGTTCCACCCACTCACTTTTGAAGCCCTACAGCAATTTAATTCCTCTTTCCTATTTTATAAAGAATTTCACTTGGATATGTATTTGTTGATATTTTGGGGGAATATAACTAATGTGAGATGGTAAATCCACTTAGTAACCTCTCTATGAACAAGGTAATAATTCCCTTATGTTCAATTGCAATTACTTGAGAAAGCAAATTTCTTAGCCTCCAGCATAAAGTGTTTAAATACCACAACCTAATCTGGCAATGTGATGCACACACAAAGTGCGAGCATTCCACAGATATAAAATGTTTATTAGGGGCACCTGGGTGGCTCAGGCATTAAGCTCTGCCTTCGGCTCAGGTCCATGATCCCAGAGTCCCAGGATCGAGTCCCGCATCAGACTTTCTGCTCTATGGGACGCCTGCTTCTCCTTCTCTCACTCCCCCTGCTTGTGTTCCCTCTCTAGCTGTGTTTCTATCAAATAAATAAAAATCTTTAAAAAAATTTAAAAATTTTTAAAAACATTTTATTACCTATTTGTGATAAGTGATGCTAGTTTTTCATTTATGTTAATAGCATCAGGTCAGTATATAAATTTCCTCTCAAATAAATTTCATTTAAGTCAAGGATCTGTACTCGAGGAACTACAGAACACTCATGAAAGAAATTGAAGAAGACACAAAAAGATGGAAGAGCATTCCATGCTCATGGATCGGAAGAATAAACATTGTCAAAATGTCTATACTGCCCAGAGCAATCTATACTTTCAATGCCATTCCCATCAAAATTCCACCAACATTCTTCAAAACGTTGGAACAAACAATCCTAAAATGTATATGGAACCAAAAAAGACCCCGAATCGCTAAGGAATTGCTAAAGAAGAAAAGCAAAGCTGGGGGCATCTCATTACCTGACTTCAGGCTTTATTACAAAGCTGTGATTACCAAGACAGAGTGGTACTGGCACAAAAACAGAGAAATAGACCAATGGAACAGAGTGGAGAGTCCACATATGGACCCACAAATCTATGGGCAAATCATCTTTGACAAAGCAGGAAAAAATATCCAGTGGAAAAAAGACAGTCTCTTCAATAAATGGTGCTGGGAAAATTGGACAGCTACGTATAGAAGAATGAAACTAGACCATTCTCTT